>PVKU01011147.1:0-45847 GCA_004027475.1 Anoura caudifer | reverse complement strand
GGGGGGTGGAAATGGAAGGGAGCTGGGGAGGGCTGGGGCGGAGGGACGGGATGGGAGTAGAAAACAGAAGACTGTATAAGAACAACAATTAAAATAAAATTTAATTAAAAAAAAAAAGAACTGTGTGTGTGTATGTATATGTATACTGACTGAAAAGGACACTCCGATAACTGAAAAAAGTTTGAAAAAGCTCTTATTTTCCTACCAGTCAGGGCAAAACAAAAAACTGCATGGATTAGAGAATTCTCAATGTTTAATTGAAGGAAGCATACAAGTTTATCATGAGAAATAAAGCTTTATTGCCATTCATTTTCAGATGGATTTCACATTTAATGGGTAAGAAACAATGCAAAGAGCCACTTTTTTGTAAGCAGATTTACAAAAGCTATAGGTTTGTTTCATATATACTTACTCTATCAGTCCTTGAGCAGAGTTTTATAAAGACAATTTGCAGGGGCTGAGAGAGAGAAAGATAGTACACAAGTGAATAGGGAACTGGGTATATGGATTAGATGCAGATGTAAAGGAATAAAGCTGGGAGAATGGTGATTGTGATTAATATTTATCACATCACCTTGACTAGGTTTTTCAACTATCAGATGTTTCAAATGGGCTTTTAATTATGCTATCTTCAGTATTGCGATATGTATATGCAAGTTATAAAATGTTTCTTCCCTCAACGTTTGTAACTTCCAAGGGAATAAGGCTAATTACATTAAGTAATAAAACAATATAAGAACATAATTTATGAGCTAAAATCTAAAAAAAAAAAAAAAAAAAGAATTCAAAAAAATAAGGAGAGAATTAGGAACCTCCAGGACAGCTTTAAACGTTCCAACATCCAAATCATAGGGGTACCAGAAGGAGAAGAGGAAGAGCATTAAGTGGAAAAGATATTTGAACAAATAATAAATGAGAACTTCCCCAATCTGGGAAAGGAAATAGACTTCCAGGAAGTCCAGGAAGGTCAGAGAGTCCCAAAGAAGTTGGATTCAAGGAGGAACACACTAATGTACATTATAATTACATTAGCCAAGATTAAAGGTAAGGAATCTTAAGAGCAGCAAGAGAAAAATGAGAAAGTTACCTACAAAGGAGTGCCTGTAAGACTGTCAGTCTTGTTGATTTCTTAAAAAAACCTTGCAGTCAATATGGGGCTCGAAAGAAGTATTCCAAATCATGAAAGGCAAGGGCCTACATCCAAGATAACTCTATGCAGCAAAGCTATCATTTAGAATGGAAGGGCAGATAAAGTGCCCCCAGATAAGGTCAAGTTAAAGGAGTTCATCATCACCAGGCCCTTATTATATGAAATGTTAAAGGGACTTACCTAGGAAAAGAAGATAAAAAATATGAAGAGTAAAATGACAAGAAACTCACAGTTATTAACAATCGAACCTAAAAGAAAAACAAAAGCAAACTAAGCAAACAATAGAACAGGAACAGGGTCACAGAAATAAGATATCACATGGAGGGTCATCATCAGGGGTTTGGGTGGGGAAAGAGGGGTAAAGGTACAGAGAATAAGTAGCAGAAATGGTAGGTAGAAGATAGGGTAAGGTTGAGAATAGTATAGGAAATGTAGAAGCCAAAGAACTTATATATATTACCTATGGACATGAACTAAAGCGGGGGAATGCAGGTTGGGTGTGGTGTGCAGGGTGGAGGGGAACAAAAGGGGGGGAAATGGGACAACTGTAATAGCATAATCAATAAAATTATTTGAATATGAAAAAACACAATGAAATACCATTTCACACCGTTGGGTATGGCCATCAGAACAAATCAACAAACAACAAGTGTTGGAGAGGTTCTGGAGAAAATGGAACCCTAGTGCACTGTTGGTGGTATTGTAGACTGGTGCAACCAGTATAGAAAACAGTATGAAACTTCCTGAGAAAACTAAAAATGGAACAGCTTTATTGCTGCCTTTTACCCAGCAATTCCTCTGCTAGGATTATATCCTAAGAACGTTGAAACACCAATCCAGAAGAACCTATGCACCCCAATGTTCATAGCAGCACAATTTATAATAGCCAAGTGCTGGAGGCAGCCTATATGCCCATCAGTAAGGGAATGGATCAAAAAACGGTGGTACATTTACACAATGGAATTCTGTATAGTAGAAAGAAAGAAGGGGCTCCTATCCTTTGCAACAGTGTGGATGGATCTGCAGAGCAGTATGCTAAGTGAAATAAGTCAAGTGGTGAAAGACAAATACCATATGATCTCTCCTTGACTGCAATCTAATCAACAAAACAAACAAGCACGGAAAATATAACCAAAGACTTTGAAATTTGGAATAAGCTGACAGCAATCAGAAGGGAGATGGGAGGGGATAATGGGGGAAAAAGGTGAAGGATTTTTAGGAAGAACTATAAAGGACAAGTGGACAAAACCAAGGGGTTGGAATCAGGGTAGGGAGGTGGTGAAGGCTGGAGTGGTGGGGAGGGATGGGGGGGAAAAGTCAGAAACTGTACTTGAACAATAAAAATGAAAAGTACTAAAAAATAAGTGAATTAAGTACTCATACATGCTACAAAATGAATTTCAAAATCATTATGCCAAGTGAAAAAGCCAAATACAAATATGACTCATTCACATGAAATGTGCAGAATAGGCAAATCTGTTGGGATAGACAGTAGTTTAGTGATTGCGTAGGCCTGTGGGAGGGAAGGAATGAAAATGAGAATGGGGAGTGACTGTTAGGGGTATGGTTTTCTTTCAGGGCTGATGTAAATGTTCTAAAATTTGATTATGGAGAATAGTTGCACACTCTTGTAAATATACTAAAAACTACTTTTTGGTATATAAATTATACATCAATAAAGCTGTAGAAAATAAAAACATAAATACCTTAAAAATATACCAAAAGGCAAATATAAAGAGTTCTTCAACCACTGAGAAATAAACCAATATTTTTAAAACAGCAAAGAATGACAAATTATTTTTAGAAGAATACAAGTGTCCAAAACACATAGAAAAATATGCTCAATACATTAGTAATAATCAGTGTTTTTTCTCCATGATGACTTCCTTGACCCCTCTAAATGGTAATCTGCTCCTTGCCCTGTGACTGCACAGCACTCTGCATATACTACAGTGATTGAAAATCGTATGTTCATACATCTCTTCTTGGTCTGTTTACCACCTCAGAGCAAGGACCACATTTTGTTCATTTTTGCACTTTCAGTTCCTACTGCTAAGCTTTGAATGTGGTAAATACTCATGAACACATGCATACAAGCTTGTTTTATGTTCTTAAACTAAAAATTAATGAAACATTTCAGAAAATGCCTTAAATAGTTATCGGCATTTCCATTTGTTCCTAGCCTCTCCTTTCTCTCTGACCTTTGCTCAGCATGTCCTTGCTTGGCTTTTAATGGATTCTTGATCAATAGCCACTGAATCTCATTTTCTCTCTCCCTTTCCTGTTCTGTGTTGGGAAAAAGGCAACATAAATTTTTCCATTTACATTTAAGTATACAAAGGCTATGCATCACTAGAAGCAAATTAACTATTTAACCATAGGTACTGGAGTGAAGCAGACACTGCCAGCAGTGTCCGCGTCATTATGGATGAAATAAAACATTCACACAGACTACCGAGTCCGGTGGAGGAAAAAGGACAGCATGGCTTTTTTTCTCAAGGGGAGCGAGAGCCGAGGCCTCTGCCATGACAGGCCTTTATTTTGTTTCTGCTCACATTACATGATGATCCTCATTTACTATGCACAGGTTCGCTATAGGTGGTTACCTTTTACAGACAACAAAGGAGACAATGCTGCTAATCACATCACAGAAGAAGGATATTAGCAAACAAAAAGGGAATAGTGGTTGAGCCAGTTACACTCCATACTGGGGAGTTTTAGCATGGATTTTAGGAAATTACAGTAAGCACTTGCCATCTCAATTCAGAGTGAGGGAGTTTCAGCAAAAGCAAGACTCAAAGCAGCTTAGGCACATTGTGAACCTGATTTCCCATGAGAGAACCTATCTGTGGGTGTGGGTCCTGTGAATCTCCGAGTGGGAGCTGGGCCCACGCCACACAGAAGGGTCTCCCACACTGGAGCATAATACAAGGTGGCTAAACAGACCTCGTCTTAAATGTCAGTGGTAAAAACACAGTAACACTCTGTACTTCCAAACTTGGCATTTCTGTTCAACTCAGCTTGCATCATCTTTCCAACCAACTTTACCATGTCTGGAACACAGTGAAGTGTTTTTTTAAAAATTGTGTCTACATAGGAAAAGCCAAAAGTTAGTTCAACTTTAGAACTCAAAAGATAATATTTACAAGGCTCTAGCTAAGCTTGCTATATACACATCTGTCTGCAAATATGTTTCTAAAGAAGTAAAACTTGCCCTGGCCAGGTAGCTCAGTTGCTGAGATCATCGTTCAAGTAAGTCAAAGTTACAGGTTCACTCTCAGGTCAGAGCACATACAAGAAACAACCAAAGAAATCATAAATAAGTGGAACAAAATTGATGTTCTGGTCTCTCTTCCTTCATTTCTCTTTCTAAAATCAATTTTAAAAAATTTAAAAAAGAAAAACTTTTAGAGCCAAAGATTGAAATGCAGAATATCAGAAATGAATTCAAAGCTGATAGGAGAGTGAAGAAGAACATATAAAACCATATATCAGAGGATATTCATCTCTTTTCCAAACACTGGCTCATGTCACATTTACCTAAACCAAAAAGGAACCTACCCATAGCAGATGTAGAAAAATGAATGTAGGAAGCTACTTCCCCTTAGAACTTTTCTCATTTTCTCTTCTCCACTCAAGTGAAAAATCTACTATAAGAAATGTAAGACATAATCCTCCGGATTTGTAGACAGATTGCACCTTTACCCTATTAATCAAACACAGGTGGATTCCAGAGCTTTTGTTCCAAGGCATACTGCCACACAAAGACATACCCTCTTCTCATTCTTCTGTGATAATCATGTAGGACACCAAGAACTTCAGATTAACACAACTCAGCTGGGTCTAGAAACACCCCCTTGGGAGGCTGGGAGGCTGGGAGGCTCTGATTAAGGAGAAGATGCCTAGTTGGAAAGAGCTTATGCCTGGGAGAGAAAAACCAGAGAGGAAATAAGCAGGCCATAGGCAAGGAAAAGAAACACAGAAGAGAAATTTGAATGGGCTATCTGGGCAGTCCTCAGTTTTTATGGCAAGTGTGGGAAGGGACACCTTATAACCATCCTGGTGGCTCCATGGACACAGAGAATCCAGTAAATGAGTGACTTCACCTCTAAGGAGAGCTCATCCTGAACCAACCATTTTCACTATGTGGCCACAGGTCAGCTTTACACCAACTCTGCTTCATCTGTTATTAATTCCACTTAATATATTATTCATTTCAGCTATTATATTTTTCATTTCTGACTGGTTATTTTTTATGTTTTATACCTCCTCTTTAATGTTTGCTATCTTTTTGTCAAGGTTCTCGCTGAGCTAATCTATTCTCCCTCTAAGTTTACTGAGAGTACTTATAACCAGAATATGAATACTTCATCTGGCAGATTGCATGCCTCTATTTTGTTTAGCTCTTTTTCTGCAGTTTTGTCCTGTCTCATTTGGAACATGTTTCTTTATCTCCTCATTTTGGCTGCCTTCCGGTGTTTCTATGTATTAAGTAGGTCTCATATGCCTTCCCTTCTTGGCACAGTGGCATTATATAGTAGGTCTCCTGTAGGCCCAGTGGTGTAGTCTCTTTGTTCACCTAAGCCAGGTGCTCCAGGGATGTCCTCGGATGTGTGGGTTGTGCATGTTCTCCTGTTGTAGTTGAGCCTTGATTGCTGTCAGTGAGTGAGATTTGCCCTCAGATTGACTGGCTCTAAGGGCTGGCCATGACTACAGCAAGATAAGCTGTTGTGTGGAGATTGATTCCATGAAGTGGGATTTGCTTTAGCAGTTTTGGGGTCCTGCCCAGTCCACCCTTTGGGGGTGTCATTTGTGGTGTTAATTGGGTGGTGCTCTGAAGCCATCTGCCAAATGTTTTCATTCTGGATCCTCTATGGAGGGGCTCTGGAGCAGGATCCCTTATAGGCCAAGATTATCTGCTGCCTGTGTCTGGCTTGCACTACAAAGTGACCTGTGGATGGCAGCTGCTTGTACTAGACTTGGAGGCACCTGAGAGAGGTTGTGCTGTGAACCAAGGCCAGTTGCCACTAGTCCTATACTTGGGGCCACTGAACAAGTGGCACAGGGCAAGCTGAGGCTAGCTGCTGCTTGTTTGGGGTTTGTTGACCTTTAAGAGATTTTAGGAAAGTCTGCAGCATGAGCCAAGGCTGGCCACTTGTGAGGAACAGCTGTTGAAAGAGGTTTGGCCTATTCATGAGTTGGGTGGGATGGGTCCTCAGGGAATCACCAGAGTTGGGTAAGCAGTATTAGCTAGATTGATGGAAACAGATTTGGAGCCTGCCTGTGCTTGTAGGCTGGGTGATGGGAGGGATCAACAAAGGAACAATGACATCTGCCAGCATTTTAATTCAGGAGAGAACTGACCTCCAGCCCTCACCTTGAAGATGGGCAATTCAGTTCTTCCCCATGTGTCCCTGACTGCTACTTATAGTTGGCTTGGAGGTGTCCAGAAGAGTCCAAGATGCAAATCAAGGTCCACTGCTACTACTGTCAGTCCAGGAACACTTAAAAAGAAATACAATGCACACCAAGGCCAGTTACTTGTTTGAGGTTAGTGAACATCTGAGAGATTTTAGGAAAGTTTACAGCAGGAGCCAAAATAGGTTGTTTGTATGAAAAAGCCACTGGAAACAGCTTGGGTAGGTCAGCAAGTTGGGTGGGGCAAGGTCTCAGAGGATCACCAGGGCAAGGCAAACAGTGTGAGCCTGGTTGATGTAGACGCAGATATGGCACCCACCTGCACCTGCAGGGGAAAGACTCTAAAAGAATGCAGTCTCTACCAGATCCAGCTGGGAGGAAGATGTCCCTTCAACTCTTGTCCCAAAGACATACAATTCAGTTCCTTCCATATGTCCCTGATGTGTCTTTTGAGATGCTGCCCCAGCACTGGAGTTAGCGAGTCCAAGTAAGTCCATGTGCAGGCATTTTCAGATGCATGCCTGAGACTCCAGCAGACCTCTGTCTCACTCACTCAGCCACAGCTCCTGCTTCTTTTTATAGGCCAGAAATTATGGGGAGTTCTTTTCCCAGCACTGGAATCCTGGGCTGGGGGGCCTAGCGGGGGACCGAGATTCATTTCTTGATCCTTGGGGGCACCTCTGCAGCTGAGATATGCTTCCCTCCTGATTTTTGACAGCATATAGAGGGGGTGTGAAAACAGCCTGTTCTGCATCCCTGCCGCTCCTACCAATCTTGACATGTGGCTTCTTCTATATAGTCTATACATTCTTAGTTATAGGACTTGTGTTCAGCTACATTTCAGGTGGTTCTAAATGATAGTTGCTCTATAGCTTAGTTGTAACTTTGATGTGGTTGTGGGAAGACATGAATACTGCATTTACCAATGCCACTGTCATGTCCAGAACTCTCTCACCTTCATTCTTAAAAGATATTTCTACAGGGTATAGATTTCTTGTAACATATTGCAGATCACCCTATCTTCTATTCAGTTATTACTTTGCAAAGTCAACTGTCAATCTACCTGTTGCCTCTAAAGATATTTTCTTCTCACTGCTTTTAATAATTTCTGTTTTAGTTTGTTTTCTATCATTTCACTATGATGTATTTTTAAATTTATCCTGCTTGGAAATCACTAATTTCTTGACTCTATGAGCTAATGTACCATTACTTCTGAAAAATTCTCAGTCATTATTTCAATTATTGCCTCTGCCCCATTTTCTCTTTCTTGCTAAGAATCAAATTAAAGTGTGTTGGCCTTTTTTACTCTAGCTATTCTGTTATTTAATCTCTCTTTTGCCTTTTTATTATATATGCTAAATTCTATATAATTTTTACATATCCAGCTTCCAGTTCATTAATTCCTTCTTCAGCTCTGTCTAATCTGCTATTAAAGCATATCAAATGATGTCTTAATTTTAGTCATTGTATTTTAAGTTCTAGGATTTCAATTATGTTCTTTTCTAATGTGTGATGTTACTTTTTATCAGTTTTTTACTAAATAATTTCATGCTGAAATTTCCAAGCTTGGTTTTTATTTCTTTCATTATAATCATGAATAGTTATTTTAAAGTCTTTGCCTGATAAACATAGTATCTCATGTTTTTTGTGGCTCTGTTTGTGTTGTCTTTTGTTTTGGGAATCCTGGCTCATGATTTTGTTTCTTTGTGTGTCTGGTTGTATTTCACTATTTTTGGACATTGTACACAAAAACTACTTAGGGTATTATTTTTGATGCACAGGATAATTAAATCTTCCTCTAAAAGACTGACCTGGAAATTCCACTGCTAGGATTATATCCTAAGAACCCTGAAACACCAATCCAAAAGAACCTATGCACCCCAATGTTCATAGCAGCACAATTTACAATAGCCAAGTACTGGAAGCAACTTAAGGGTCCATCAGTAAATGAGTGGATCAAAAAACCATGGTACATTTACACAATGGAATACTACGCAGAAGAAAGAATGAAAGAACTCTTACCCTTCAGGACAGCATGGATGGGACTGGAGAGTATTATGCTAAGTGAAATAAGCCAGGTGGTGAAAGACAAATACTATATGATCTCACCTGTAAGTGGAACCTAATCAACAAAACAAACAAGCAAGCAAGGGAAATATAACCAAAGACATTGAAATAAAGAACCAACTGAGAGTGACCAGAGGGGTGGGGGAGGCGTATGGAGGGAAAGAAGGGGAAAGGTTGTCAAAGAATATGTATAAAGGATCCAAGGACAAAGACAAGGGTGGAGGAAGAACTGAATGTGGGAGGTGGGGTGGGTAGGGTGGGGGAGAGTAATGGAGGGAAAATGTGGACAACTGTACTTGAACAACAATAAAAAAAGAGAGGGGAATAAAAGATTTTCAATTTGCTTCTGCCAGTAGCTATCTGGGGCAATACCTACTGAGACCATTTTAATCTACTTTCAAAAATTTATATTCTTATGAACCACATGAAGCTGAGTTACAAGCCACTACAGGAAAACTGAATGCTTTCACTCCACTCCCCAGTGCAAAATGAAAGATGGTTTGATCAGATGACCTAGATATAAAAGTCTGACCTCTTCACTGAATAACACAATCTGGATATCATTCCATATATGTACTCAAAAATATATTAAAATGCAGATGTAAATATCATTCTACTATAGGAAGATCTTGCTCATTGCTTCTATGCCTGCATATAGTACACATGCTTAACCAATTTTCAATTGATGGATGTAAGTTATTTCTAACCCTTTATTATTAGAAACAATGCTACAATGAATACTCTTGTACATAGGTCATTGAGCAAATGTCCTAGGATATTTGAAAGATATATTAATGACAGAAATACTGCAACAAATGATCTGTACACTTACAATTTTGATGGATATGGCCAAATGCTCTCCACTTAAGGAGTTATACAAGAGGTTACATCCACTTAAAGTCCTGCCAGCAGCTTATGTCCTTATCCCTCATCAACACAGTACCACAGGTATTTTTATTTATACTTTGGGCTACTATAAAATACATATTATTGCACCATTTAATTTACTATATATCACAAATAATTTTTAGATGAGTAAAGAGCCCTCTAAAATATTTTCTAAGTAAAATCTATACTGAAGAATAAATATTCAAAACCAAAAATGCACAAGTTATACAGGTATGACTCAAGTCCTTACCAACAGAACCTACCCATGTCACCACCACCCAGAATAAGAAAAAAGACATTGACAGAAAACCCCATTGTGTCATTATCTGTATGGAACTGCTTTGTAAGACATGGAAATGTAGCTCAGCACCCACGTGGAAAACCAGTGGGGGGCGAGTTGGCACACAGGACCATGCCCGTGAAGAAGTTCTGTGGGAAATCAGGCCTGCATTATACCTAGGCTGCTTTGTGACTTGCTCTTGCTAAAACTCTCTCATCCTGAGTTGAGGCAGCAAACGTTCACTGAATATCTTTAAAGTAACTTCCTGAAGTCTGTGCTAATTCTCCCAAGGACTGAAGTGTAACCAGACCTGTTACTCTTACTGTTCCCTTGCATTTGCAACACTTTTTCCTTCTTAATCTGTAAGAAGTAATCAGTAACATCCCTTCCACTGCTATTTGTAAAAAGTAATTACCTAAAGCAAACCTAAGTATACTGTATGAAAACCTTCTTTGATATATGCTATTAGAAAGCCAATAAAAGCCTATCAAGGCAAGGGCCAGGGTGCTCTCCTTTTGAGAGAGTGGCCAGGCCACTCCAAGGTGCTCTCCCCTTGAGAGAGTAGCCGTGCCATCCATTTTCCTCCACAGGACTCAGTAGTCCGTGTAAATTTATGTCATCCTATCCATAACACAGCGGACACTGCAGGCCAGTGTTCGCGTCAGTTATCCAGAAAAGTATTCTAATAAAATGATTGTAACACCCAATGCCAAAATGGGGAGGGGATTACCACACCACCAGTCTCTCAGGCCACCTGGATAATTTACAATTCTACTTAATACTGACACTATCTACTTGAAGATAGCATCAGATTCAAATTAAAAATAATTTTTTGAAAAAGAGAGGCTATGAAAGCCAAACTTCCCTCTCCCCACGCAGGTGAGTGAAAGAGCTGCCATCAATATGACATTATGCAGAAGAGGAGCAGCTTGGGCCCCCAAATGCTGCTTCATCCAGGGGAACAACCCATCCTGAAGTCCTGGATTTTCCTTCTGACACCTCCCTATTCATTTATTCTGCAACTGGGTATTCCATCACTGGCAGATAAAAACATACTAAATGATGGACATCTACAAATGTAAAATTCTTCACTGGAACCCTGATAATCTAGAAATTGTGGACAATGATTTCCCCTCAGATATTTAACAATAACAATAAATAAAGACCACTTTGAGAAATGCCAACACAGCAAACTCTTAACTTAGTAAACAAAGCAGATTCCAAATTAAGTAATTGGATTAAAAGAATACGTCTGAAAACAGAGATCTAAGGTGGTGGAGGAGTAAGTGGATGTTACACTAACCTCCTCCCAGAACCAATGTGGAATTACAACCAAATTGTGGAAAAATCACCCAAACAAACAATGAACAATAGTGAGAGAGAAGTCTTACAACCACAGACAGTCAGATGAATCAACTTCAGCCCAACATGACTGGGAGGGAATGCAGTGGAGATGCAAGAGGGCTGGCTGGTTGCCCACAGGCAGCAGCTGAAGTGCTAGAGGGATACTTAGGTGGGCAGTTGGATCCCCTTGGGAAGTGTGGGGTCTTAACCCTAAGCTGGGATCCCCAGCCTAGAGCACAAGAGCCTGAAAAGTATGGAGATAATATCTAGTTGCCAAAAGTGGCAGGGTTGCTATTGCCAGAGACAAATGGCTGGAGACACAAGGAACCATTTGTCTAATTATGCTAAGAGCAAAGGCATAAATTTTCATTTGCAGCCACTTACCCTGGGCTCTGGCAAAGGGGAGGTGTAGAGTGGACTAGAGATGTTTGACGAGAGACTGGGGATGGAGGCTTTGGGGAGAGAACTGAGAGAATAGATGGATCTGGGTGCTGAGTCATTCCCATACTGCAGCAGCCATCTTGCTCAGGCAGACCACTCACTCCCATCTGAGTGGCAGCAGTCTGAAGGGAAACAATAGCCCTGACCCCAGGAAGTATTCTGCCAGGCACTGTGGTGCTAAAGTCTGACTGCTGAGTGCAGAATTAATAGCTTAACAACTGAAGAGGTCAGCCACATACACTAGATCCCTGGAAATCTCATCAGGCTGTATAAGGTCAGATGGGTTCATCATCTGACACCACCACAGGCAGATCCAGAAGGAAAAAAACAGTGGTAAACACTACATGCTACCAAGATGAAATCCACTGTGGTCTTCCCCATGATTTGTGATATTTTCTTTCCTGCATAGCTTCTTAACATTCATTTCTTGTCCTTCAAGTTTGTATATACAAAGTCACTAGTTTTTACACCATAGTTTATTTCAATTCACATATTTTGACAACTTCTCTTACCACATTTTACCTTATTCTTTCCTCTCATTATTTTCATATAAATTTTCTTTGCTCTCTTGCTACAACTTGTATCCATTCTGTACTCTTACTATTTCTCCCCTATGTGGCCTCTCAAAACCAGTGTTCTTGTCAATGGTCACTTCACGTTCTTTTTCCCACTCTTAGAATACCCGCATTCTCTCTCTACCTTTAGCAATCTTCACTGGTTGGTTGTAGGTAGAATAGTTGTTGTTCCAATTTTTTAAAATTTAATTTTATTATTTTTATTCTTGTTCAAGTACAGTTTTCTGCATTTTACTCCTACACCACCACCCCAGCTCTCCCAACCTCCTTCACCTGTTTCCACCAACCCTTGTTATTGTCCATGTATTTTCTATCATTGTTCTTGTAAACCCTTCACCCCTTTCCCCATTATCCCCTTGCATCTCCCCTCTGGACACTGTCAGCGTGTTTTCAATTTCAATGCCTTTGGTTATATTTTGCTTGCTTGTACGTTTAGTTGATTAGGTTCCACCTAAAGGTGAGATCATATGGTATTCGTCTTTCACTGCCTCTCCTATTTCACTTAGCATAATGCTCTCCTGTTCCATCCATGCTGTTGCAAAGGGTAGGAGCTCCTTCTTTCTTTCTACTGCATAGAATTCCATTGTGTCAATGTACCATAGTTTTTTTATCCATTGATTTACTGATGGGCACTTAGGCTGCTTCCAATACTTGGCTATTGTAAATAATGCTGCTATGAACAATGGAGTGCATAAATTCCTTTGGATTGGTGTTTCAGGGCTCTTAGGATAGATCCTAGCAGTGGAATTGCCAGGTCAAAAGGCAGTTCCATTTTTTACTTTTCTAAGGAAATTCCATACTGTTTTCCATAGTAGTTGTACCAGTATGCAATCCCACCAACAGTGCACTAGGGTTTCTTTTTCTCCAAATCTCTCCAACACTTGTTTTTTGCTTTGTTTATGAAGGCCATCTGACCAGTGTGAAATAGTATCTCACTGTGGTTTTAATCTGCATCTCTCTGATGGCTAGTAATACTGAGCATCTTTCCACATGTCTCTGAACCCTCTGTATGTCCTTCTTGAAGAAGTGTCTCTTCAAATCCTTTGCCCATTTTTTAATCGGGTTGCTTGTCTTCTTAGAGTGAAGTCCTGTGAGTTCTTTACATATTTTGGATATCAAATCCTTGTCTGATGTATCATTGACGAATATGTATTCCCATACAGTTAGTTCTCTTTTCCTTTTAATTTTGTTTTCTTTAGCCATGCAGGAGCTGTTTACTTTGATGAGATCCCATTAGTTTATTCTTTCTTACGTCCCTTGCTCTAGGGGACATATCAGTAAAAATATTGCTGTGTTGAATATCTGAGATTTTCCTACCAATATTCTCCTGAAGGACTTTTATGGTGTCATTATTTATATTTAAGTCATCTATCCACCTTGAATTTATTGTTGGTGTATGGTGTAAGTTGGTGCTTGAGTTTCATTTTTTTCTTTTTTTTTTTTTTGCATGTAGTTGTCTAGCTCTCCCAACACCATTTGTTGAAGAGGCTATTTTTGCACCGTTTTATGCTGCTGCCTCCTTTGTCAAATATTATTTGACCGCAGAGATGTGGGTTTATTTTTAGGCTCTCTATTCTGTTCCATTGTTCCATGTGTCTGTTCTTTACCAGTACCAGGCTGTTTTGATTACAGTGGCCTTGTAATACAGTTTGATATCAGGCATTGTGATCCCTTCTACTTTGTTCTTCTTTCTCAAAATTGCTGCAGCTATTTGGGGTCATTCATTGTTCCATGTACATTTTTGAAGTGTTTGTTCTATATCTGTGAAATATGCCATTGGTACTTTACTAGGTATTGCATTGAGTCTATAAATTGCTTTGGGTAGTACAAACATTTTGATGATGTTAATTCTTCAGATCCATGAACATGGTATGTTTCCATTTGTGTATGTCTTCCTTAATTTCTTTCTTCACTGTTGTGTAGTTTTCTGAGTATAGGTCTTTTACCCCCTTGTTTAGGTTTATTCCTAGGTATATTATTTTTCTTGTTGCTATGGCAAGGAGGTTTTTTTTCCTGATTTCTGTTTCTGATATTTTATTGTTGATATACAAAAATCCCTTTGATTTCTGAATATTGGCTTTGTATCCCATGGCTTTCCCAAATGCATTTATTAGGTCAAGCAGTTTTCTGGTGGCATCTATAAGATTTTTTATGTACAATGCCATGTTTCCTCTTTTCCAATTTGGATGCCTTTTATTTCCTTTTCTTGTCTGATTGCTGTGGCTATGACTTCCAATACTATGTTGAGTAGAAGTGGTGAATGTGGACAACCTTGTCTTATTCCTGATCACAGTGGGAAAGTTTTTAGTTTTTGTCCATTGAGTATGATGTTGGCTCTAGGTATCTCATATACAGACTGTATTAGGTTGAGAATGCTCCATCTATTCCCTCTTTGCTGAGTGTTTTTATCTAAATGAGTTCTGTATCTTATCAAATGCTTTTTTGCATTTATTGATATGATCATATGATTTTTTTCTTTGCTTTTGTTTATATCATGTATTACGTTTATTGATTTGTGAATATTGTACCACCCTTGCATCCCTGGGATAAATCCCCTTGGTCATGGTGTATGATCTTTTTAATGTATTGGTGAATGCAGTTTGCCAATATTTTGTTGAGGATTTTAGCATCCATACTGATCAATGATATTGGCCTGAAGTTTTCTTTCTTTGTTGGGTGTTTATCTGGTTTTGGGAATAGGGTGATACTCCCTTCACAAAAAGACCTTGGAATCTTTCATCTTCTTGGAATTTTTGGAATAATCTGTGAAGGATAGGGGTTAGCTAATCCTTAAATGCTTTGTAGAATTCCCCTGAGAAATCATGTGGTCCAGGGCTTTTGTGTGTTGAGAGTTTTTTGATTACTGCTTCAATTTCCTCAGCTGTTATAGGTCTGTTTAGGCTCTCTACTTCTTCTTTCAGGCATATTTTAATTTTATCACTACATCTTCACTACTTTGTATTTAAGATCTCAAATTTTATTGTTTCCTTCTTCTACCCTTTTTTCCATCTGAAATTTTAATTTTCCCCTGTCTTAGCCTGTTTTTTTCTCTTTCATCCTGCCCTTTTTTTTTTCTGTTGGGAATCACCCTGTCTAGTTTCAGGAGTTGTAACCCCCCATGATTAAGGCTGAGTGAGCGACCTTCGGACTCTAAGCCATTAAGGAGACAGAGCTTATCTCCCTGGCAGGAGCGCTGCTTCTGCTTCATCCATAACTGTCCCCCAATGCTTGGCCGGTTAGCCAATGATGGGTAAGATTCCCTCAAGGGAGGGGTCACCTAAGACAGGCATTACCACTTGGAAGGCCCTCAAGGAAGGACTTTGGGGGCCGCAGCAAAAAGGGGATGATGGACCCTCACCCCCCAGATATCCTGACATAGCCTGAGTCCTCAATCCATCTGGGAGAAATTTTCCTAATCTCTTGGCTTCTTGGTCCTAATCCACTTAATCCTGAAACTATGACAGAGGGCAGTGCAGTCCTGTGTCAGCTAGGGTGGGCTCCCCGGGTAATCCGGCATAAGAAAGGATTCATAAAGTCCTGTGAAACCTGCTTTGCTAAGAGAGCTCTCATTTAAATGATAAGGGTTCAAGCAGGAAATGATTTTGTCTCCCAAAGTTTTGTAACCCCTTAGCTGACAGACCCTGTCTTAGGTTAAGCCCTCAGATTTCTTTGAAATGTTATCTATTGTTTGATCCTTGGTGCCTAACAATGATTGATGGGCTTTACCTATATTCCTGTGTGTTATGAACCTAATAAAAGCCATTGAGGAAGGGGCTCTTGGCCCTTCTCCTTTGAGAGAATGGCCATCTCTCTTCCTCAAGCAGATCATGTCTTGGTAGATTTATTCTCATCCATGGTGGATGGGAGCTCTGTGTGCAAAGTTCCACCACACTTTTCCTTTTTTCTTATATTGTTTTCTTTAAATCTCAAATTTTAATTTTCCCCTGTCTTAGTCTAGTTTTTGTTCCTCACCTTTAGTATTCTGTCTTCCTCTATCGTCTCAAAATCAATTCCTTTTGCTCTAGACATCTCTTACGCTTTTCCCTTTTGTTTTTCTCCCTCTTTTGCCATCCCAGCTATAATTTTAGCTCATTTGTTGTTGATAGTGCAGTGGTGGATCTTTCTTTCCAATTGGTTTCCTATTTTTTATTATTTATTTTTTCTTTCTCTCTCTCACTTTATATTATTTTCACTTCTGTTTAAACATAGTACTATACACTTCCCTTCTCTAGTTCATTCTGCCTTCTTCATTTTTTTAAAATTTATAATGTAAATTTTACTTTGTTTCTTCTCATTGCTCTGATTCTGTACTCTTATTAAGGCTCTCCATTTACCCTCTCAAAAATCATTTTTCTTTAAGTAGATCATCTCATATTTGCTCTCTTTTCTTCAAATAGTCTTAATCTCTTTATACCCTTATTAATTCTGGGTTCATTGCTGTTGATAATGGGATTGCAGGTGGGAGTTGTTTTTGAGAGTGTGGTTTTTTTCCTGGGCTGGTGGTTTTCTTCTGGCACCACCTGCACAACAGCATACAAAGCTTGGTGGGTGGAGTGACCCTTAGTCACGCAGCTGGAGGGAAGGACCCACCAAATAATGCCCCAACAAGAATCAAAACCCAATTATATCCAGAGAGTCAACACAAATGCCATAAAGTGCATCACAAGAGCATCAAGTTCAGGAGGTCAAGGAGACTGCACCACTGAATCTCACAGGTCTCCTACCAAAGAAGTTCACACCACAAACTCAGGGAGTCAAAACAGATCAATTCAAGAAGTACAATCAAACAAGAGGAGTCCTACAAATAAAGGGAACACAAAGAGACAACCACTAACTGAGCAGAAAGGAGGAATCCTCAGAAAGAGTGCTAAATGAAACAGAAGCAAGTCAACTATCAGATACTGACTTCAAAACAATGGTTTTAAAGAAGACCAGTGAGCTCAGTGAAAAAATTTTGAAAAACTATAGGGAAGCTACAAAGTACTTACTGTGAACTACACCAGTATGAAAAAGAATATAGGAAATATCAAAGAGCCAATAGGAAATCAATATACAATTTCTGAATTGAAGGACACAGTAGAAGGAATCCAAAGCAGGCAAGATGAAGCAGAGGATTGAATCAGTGAGCTTGAGGACAAGGTAGGAAAAAAATTCCTGAAAGAGCAAAAACAGGAAAGAAGACTTAAAAACAATGAAGAGGAGTTAAGGGAACTGCAGGACAACATGAAATGTGATTAATACCCATATAATAGGAATATCAGTAGGTGAAGAAGAGGAGCGAGAGATACAAAAAATGTTTGAAAAACTAATTATGGAAAAATTCACTAAATTGATGAGAGAAAAAGTCAAACAAGTCCAGGAAGCACAGACAGTCTCAATCAAGATTAAATCAAGAGTCACACTCCAAGACACATCATAATTAAAATAGTAAAATTCAAAGGCAAAGAGAATCTTAAAGGCAGCAAGGGAAAAACAGGAAGTAACATACAAGGGAGTCCCAATAAGGCTAGCAGCTGACTTCGCACCAGAAACACTACAAGCCAGAAAGAAATGGCAAGAAATATTACAAGTAATGAAAAGCAAAGGCCTGCAACAAAGATTACTCTATCCAGCAAGCTTCTTATTTAAAATGGAAGGCAAAATAAGGAGTTTCCCAGACAAAAGAAGGCTCAAAGAATACACGTCCAGCAAAGCAGCATTGCAAGATATGCTAAAGGGACTTCATTAAAAAGAGGAAGAAAAAGTGTGAAAGAGAGGAACACATGTACAAAGGAAGTAAAATGGCAATGAATAAGTACCTATCAATATTAACCTTAAATGTAAATGGTTAAATGCTCCAATCAAAAGACATAGGGTAGTTGAATGGGTAAGAAGATATGACCTACACATATGCTGCCTACAAGAGACCTACCTCAGAATGAAAAATCTACAAAGACTGAAAGATAAAAGTTGGAAAAAATATTCCAAGCAAGTGCAAAGGATAAAAAAAGCTGGGGTACCAATACTTACGTCAGACAAAATGAACTTCAAAAGAAAGGCCATAAAAAGAGACACTGAAGGACACTTCATAATACTCAAGGGAAGAATCCATCAAGAAGACATAAACATTGTGAACATAAATGCACCCAACATAGAAGCACCCCAATATATATGGAAAATCTTGGAGGACTTCAAGAAAGATATAGATAGCCACACACTTATACTAGGATATATTAACACCTCATTGTCTAAAATGGATAGATCTTCCAAAGAAAATTTTGACAAAGATACTGCAGCATTGAACAATGTCTTAGATCAAATGAAGTTAACTGATATATATAGAACCTTTCATCCCAAAGAAACAAAATATGAATTCTTTTCAAATGCACAAGGAACATTTTCAAAAAGAGACCACATGGTAGGACACAAAACCAGTCTCAACAAATTGTAGAAATTTAAATAGCATCAAGCATTTTCTTAGACAAGGGACTGAAACTAGAAATTAACTGCAAGAAAAAAATTCAAAAATTCTAATTTATGGAGACTGAATAGTATGCTATTCATCAATGAATGAGTTGATAATAAAATACGTAAGAAATCACAAAGTTTCCAGAAACAAATGAAAATGATCACACAACAGTCCAAAACCTATGGGACACAGCAAAGGCATTCCTGAGAAGGAAGTTCATTGCAATACAGAGCTATTTAAAAAGATAGAAACATTTCAAATAAACAACCTAACCATACATCTACAATAACTGGAAGAACAATACAAACAAAGCTCTGAGTAAGCAGAAGAAAGGAAATAATCAAGATCATAGCACAATTAAATGACATAGAGACTAAAAGAGCAATTCAAAGGTACAATAAAAGCCAGGAGCTGATTCTTTGAAAAGATAAACAGAATTGTCGAACATTTAACAGATTCATCAAGAAAAAGAAAGCACCCTAATAAATAAAATCAGAAATGAAACAGATGAAATTACAACCAATACTACAGAAACATAAAGGATTGTAAGAAATTACTATGAAGAACTGTACGATAAGAAATATCAAAACCTGGGCAACATGGACAAACTCCTAGGAAAATATAATCTTCCAAAACTGAATCAAGAAGAAGCAGAAAGCCTGAACAAACTGATAACAGGTAGAGAAACTGAAGCAGTAGTAAAAAAAATTCCCGGCATAGAAACGCCCTGGACTAGATGGTTTCTCAAGAAAATTTCACAGAACATTTAAGGAAGAGGTAAGCCTGATTCTTCTCAATCTGTTCCAAAAAATCTAAGAAGAGGGAAGACTCCCAATCTCTTTTTATGAGGCCAGCACCATCCTAATCCCAAAACCAGACAAAGTTACAATAAAAAATGAAGACTATAGGTCAATATCGCTGATGAACATTGACATGAAAATCTTCAACAAAATATGGGCAAACTGCTTCCAGCAATACATTAAAAAGATCATACACCATGATCAAGAGGGATTCATCCCAGGGATGAAAGTATGGTACAATATACACAAACCATTAAATGTAATACACCACATAAACAAAAGGGAAGGCAAAAAATCACATGATCATATCAACAGATGCAGAAAAAGCATTTGATAAGGTACAGCACTTATTTATGATAAAAACACTCCACAAAAGTGGGTGTAGAGGGAGCATACCTCAACATGATAAAGGCCATGAATGAGAAAACTACAGCCAATATAACACTCAATGGGCAAAAACTAAAACTTTCCCCCTAAGAAGAAGAACAAGACAGGGGTGTCCTCTTTCACCTCTGATACAAAACATAATAATGGAATTTGTAGCCACCATGAGCAGACAAGAAAAAGAAATAAAAGGCATCCAAATTGGAATGGAGGAAACAAAAGTTATTGTTTGCAGATGACATGATAGTGTACATGGAAAGCCCTATAGACTCCAACAAAAAACTACTTGGCCGAATAAGTGAGTCTGGCAAATCAGAGGGAAGGAAAGTCAATATTTAAAAATCAAAGGCATTTTTTGTATACCAACAACAAAATATCAGAAACGGAAATCAGGAAAAAAATCCCATTTGACATAGCAACACAAAAATAAACTACCTAGGAATAAAACTAACCAAGGAGGTAAAAGACCAATACTCAGAAAACTGCACAACACTGAAGAAAATTAAGGAACACAGAAATGAAAGGAAGCATATACTGTGTTCACAGATTGGAATAATTAAATTAACATAATCAAAATGTCCATATTACCCAAAGCAACTTACAGATTAAATGCAATCCCTATGAAAATACCAGTAACATATTTCACAGATATAGAACAAACATTTCAAAAACATATATGGATCCATAAATGACCACGAATAGCCACAGCAATTTTGAAAGAGAAGAATGAAGTAGGAGGGATCACAATAGCTTATATCAAAGTATATTAAAAGGCCATGGTAATCAAAACTGAATGGTACTGGTATAAGAACAGGCACACAGGCCAATGGAACAGAATAGAGAACCCAGAAATAAACCCATGTCTCTATGGTTAATTAATATTTGACAAAGTGTGCAGGAGCATAAAATGAAGTAAAAATAGCCTCTTCAACAAACGGTGTTGGGACATTTGGTCAGCTACATGCAAGAAAATGAATCTTGACCACCAACTTATACTCAAGATGGATAAATGACTTAACTATAAGTCATCATGACTTATAAATATAAGTCAAACCAAAAAAGTCCTAGAGGAAAACATAGGCAGGAAAATTTCAGATATTCCACATGCAATATTTTCACCAATATGTTCCCTAGAGCAAAGGATATGAAGGAAAGAATAAACAAATGGGACTGCATCAAACTGAAAAGCTTCTGCACAGCTAAATAATACATCAGCTAAATGAATAGGGATCTAACCACATGGGAAAATATATTTGCCAATGATACCTCGGACAAGGGTTTGATCTACGAGATTTATAAAGAACTCATACAAGCTGACACCAGGAAGACAAACAATCCTACTAAAAACTAGGCAAAGGACCTGAACAGACACTTCTCCAAGGAGGACATACAGAGGGCCCAGAGTCATAGGAAAAGATGCTCAGCTTCACTAGCCATCAAATTAACAGAGAGATGCAAATTAAAACCACAATGACATATCACTTCATACTGGTCAGAATAGCCATCATAAACAAATCAACAAACAAGTGCTGGCAAGGTTGTGGAGAAAAGGGAACTGTGTACATTGTTGGTGGGAATGCATATTGGTGCAGCCACTGTGGAAAACAGCATGGAAGTTGCCCCCAAAACTAAAAACCGAACTGCCTTCTAAGGTGGCAATCCCATTGCTGGGATTATACCCTAAGAATCCTAGAACACCAATGCAAAACAACCTATGTACCCCAGTGTTCATAGTAGCAGTATTTACAATAGCCTAGTGCTAGAAAGAGCCTAAGTGCCTGTCAGTAAATGAGTGGATCAAAAAACTCTGGTACACATGCAGAATGTAATACTAGACAGCAAAAAGAAAGAAGGTACTCCTACACTTCCATACAGCATGGATGGGACTGGAGAGTATCATGCTAAGTGAAATAAGCCAGGTGGTGAAAGACAAATACCATATGATCTCACCTTTAAGGAATCTAATAAAAAAAAAAAAAACAAGCAAGCAAGCAAAATAGAACTAGACACATGGAAATAAAGTACAAACTGACAGTGACCATAGGGAAAGGATGAGGGCCATAATGGGGGAAAGAATTGGAAGGTGAAGTCAAGGAACATGTATAAAAGTCCCATGGACAAAGATACAGGGTGTGTGGCAAGTGTGGAATGGAGGTAAGTTGATTGTGGGTGGTGGGGTGTGGGTAGGGCAGGGGAGAGCATTGGGGGAAAATGGGGACAACTATAATTGAACAATAATAAATTTTTTTAAATAATATAATAACAAAGAAAAAAGAGTATGTCTTATAACACAAAAAGATTTGTCAGTTTCCTATGATGAAATACAAAATATTGGGATGGCTGAAAAGTTCATTTAGCTGTTTCTGTACAATGGCTATAGTATTGCTTAGTTGCTTTAACTTCATTTGAAACAATTTAGTGGATTTTATTGTAACAGCAGTGATATCAGTGTGAATTTTTTAAAAACTTATCAAAATTGGTGAATTTGGGGGCAGCTATTTTAATATTGAAGATGGAATAAAATAAGCAACTTTTTCAGCATATTATCTTTCAATATTTCAATAAACAACAGAAATGCAAAAAATATTTGTGCAGTGCATGGACAAGGTGCTGTGACTAATTGAACATGTCAAAAGTGGTTTGTAAAGTTTCTTGGTAGTTTTGACATTTTGCCAAATAAATTCTTTTCTGTGTGGATGTCTTATGCATTAGAAGGTGTTTAGCAGTACCCCTGGCTCTACCCATTAGAAGCCAATAGCAGAAGACAGTCAACATACTAAAAATATCCAAATTAGCAAAGTTATTGATGAAAATGTAAAATGTATTTTTTATAGAAAAAAATTAAATGGACTTTTTGCCAACCCAATAACAGTCAATGCACAAAAACTGGTACATGCTAATGTTTCTCAAATTTGAGTGCATCAAAATTACCTGGAGGGCTTTTGTTTATTTGACAAAAAAAATTATTTCAGCTGAAGGCAGACTATGAACCAGATTGAGAAACTAGAAGTTATTTATCCCTTCAAGTCTAGAGAAGGACATTCCAAGATTGAGAGAGACCAAAAAAAAAAAAAAAAAAAAAAGTGCAACCAGGGAGCAGCAAAGGCATGCTCCAAGTTTTGTCAAGAGGATGAAAAAGAGAGCATACTCCATAAGTCATCTCTATACCATGGTTCAGGCAACAACAGTCAGAATCCTTTGGTGTAGAACTCTTACCAGGAGTCTCAAGGTTACCCCAAGGATGGGGAAGGAAAACCTCCTATCACCACCCTCCAAGTAGCAACAGGTAGTCTGACCCGAAGGTTTGGCCTCTTGCTGTGATTAATGAAATCCCTGGCCTTGAGCCTAAATTCCTAATTTGTACCTCAAACCAAGGACTAAGCTACACCCAAATCTAGAGTCTAGCTATGGCCACCACCACTCAACCTTTATAGAATAACCATGGAATTGGAGAGCAAAGTGCCTATGGCACCTGAAATGCCCTTCCAGACAAGATGGTTGTGCCATTCCCTCTTGTCAGGAGTGAGGCCAGGACACTGTGTTTTGGCTCCTTTTTGTAGACCTCCCTTCTTTGGCTCAAAGAGAAGGACAGAGATACCTAGCAGCCACTTCTTTATGGCAAATCCCAAACCTATGTGTCCAAGGTAGAAAGGATGTGGTCAGAGGGACCTTTTACATGCCTTAATTCTTAAATGTCACATGTTTTATCTTCAAAGAAAAAAATAAAATAAAAAAGAACCATCCACCAACTGGCATCTAAAGTCAATCACCATAAAAGGGCAGGATCTGGATACCTTGAATATTTATGATTAGAACTTTCCAATTCTTTGTTACTCTATGATCCACCACCAAATATTCATAAGGACTCAGAGCAAAAGATGCACTAACGCTAGGGATTTACAAATGCTATTAGCAAATATCAGTTCAACACCTCTGAAGAATACAATTTAGGGAAAAGGTTTTGCTTCAAAATTTATATAAATTCAATTAAAACAATTTTATACCCTAACTTTTCCTCTATAAAGTGTTCTCTTTCTAATTTAATAGTATTAAATGTTATCTGAAGTTCAAGGTCTTTGGAAAAGTTTATTTTCTCATCCTGTAAAAATGATTATCCTCTAATTTTTATTGAATATAAACTATATTCAAGCACATACAGCAGGCTTGGATTGCCAATAGAGACCAGCTAAATTTGTAATGGTTTAAACCACTAGATGATGTATAAATCAAACAGCAGGGGCACCACAGTGGTAGCCTGCTTCTCTAACTGCCTTAGCATTTCTTTTAATAAACACCTATTTTACACAAAGCTATTAAAACTGCAAGGCTGCTGATAGTGTTCTGCTTAATAGACCAGTTTTAACTATCATTATTTTTTAAAATCTTTTTCTTTTAAAAGTATTTAAAGTCCAAGGTGGAAAACCTGGAAACCACAGCAAAGGCCTCTTGTAAGAAAGTCATCGTCACTCATAATCCCTCCTTCCTATTAACAGTGTTGATGGTGGGACCTTGAGCCTCACTTGACTTTATCCAAGCCATTTAGCTTCATAGTCTCCCCTGGAACCACGCCAGGCCCACATACACCACTGCCTCCCAGTTCCATAGCTTGTTGTAAGTCTCCTGAAGCAGAAAGGAACCAAGTGACCTTTCTTCACTTCCATCCTGTACAAACACAGAACTACAGAGAGCGCCTAACAACACACCAGGGCACAATTTATGAGAGTAAAACTCGCAGAGACTGGAAAGATTCCTACATGGCATTTGTGGTAAGGAAAGGGGCGATTCTGCCAAACAACAGCCTTTTCTGCCCCAGAGGGTGGCATCTTATTTCAGTTTTTCCAAGTGCAAACTCCTAATATAACAAAAGGAAACAGGTACATCCTAAAAAGTTGTTCTATTGTGGGATGCAACGCTATTTATTTACAGGAGATAATTCTCTCCAATAATTCCATCTGTCAGAAGAATGGGTCCTTTGCATTTCGCAGGTGACAGGTGAAGCCCAAAGGGACTTGGCAGCGGTACGGTAGGCAAAGAAGGCACCTGGCTACCGGCAGCGGCGCATCTGGGAGCAGAGGCTGCAGTGGCCCACCTAGGCCACGGCTCTCCCCAACCATCTACCCCCCACCTACCACCACGTTCTCTATGAAACCACTGTCTTCACTCCATCCCAGTTCGCACATCGGAAGTTGAACATCCACTTTAGTAAAGAAGCCGGAACACTGCAAATTCTGCTCAAAGGGATAGCCCCACTTCAGAAACGGCTGAATAGAAGGGCCTGGGTATTGAAGGCTTGGTCAAGCAGACGGGCTTCCCCCTGCCCGAACCTCCGCCGAGTAGGATAAATTATTTTAAACTGACCCCACCCTAACCCTCCAGAGTGCAGGGAAAAAACGACATACCACGTCATACTTACTGAACCTGTAGCCCTCATATCCAGAGGCGAAGGGAAGAGGCGGACTCCACGTCCCGCGGACCCCACGCCCGAGGCCAGTCCCAGGGTAAGGCTAGGGGCAGGGGGTGAAGGAGTATTGCAGGTTTCTTCACCCCCAACCCCGGCCGCCATCCGCTCAGAGTCGCAGGCAAGGACACTTTTTGTCCCACCTGCTGACTTCCTGGCTCCGCGGCCCCAACGGAGGAACCACTAGCCACCGTGCAGCCACCCGCCCCTGCCTACACATGCGGCCATCAGGCCGGTGCGACCCAGCTCACCTGGACTGCTGGGGTCCGGGGGGTCTACCGTCTCAGCCAGCGTACACAGGTAGCGGCAAAGGCACTAGGAGGACCAAAGCTCCCACGTAATATCGGCCAGCAGTTCTCGTTCTCGCCAAGTCCAGAAGCTCCGCCTCCTTGTGCTATCAGGCACCGCCTTCTCGTCCTCTCGGCTCTGTGGTCCACTGGCCAAACCGCGAGAGCAGCGGGACTGGGAGTGAGCCAGGTGGGGGCCGGAAGTGCGCAGAGCGGGGCGTTGTTCACGACCCCGCTTGTACTGAATGTATAGTGTGAAGAGGAGTGTGGAGGAGCGAATGTGGGCCGAGGGTCCTCCTCAGTGGATTATTTCTGGGAAGTGCGAGGCTCAGGGCGTAAGCCGGGAGCCGACCTCGCTGAACCCTGTAAACTATGTGTTCTCTGTGGGATTTTGTTCTTGCTCCAGCATCCTCTTCTGGAAACAACCGGAGGACGGAGACTAGGCAATGGTATACCCCAAATTCGTAGCTGTGGAAACCAGGAAACATAAAACTTCTAGTTACTATCTTTCCATCATATATACAATCTATAAATATTTATTATGCACGCACTCATGCTAGGAATTGCCCTAGGGACTGAGAATACAGCAGTCAATGGGGGAGGGGGAGGGGCAACAAAAGGAAATATCCCTGTCCCTTTAGAATTTACATCTGAGAAACAATCAGAAAACGTAAATGAAAAGTACAAAAATGTTAGATAATTACAAATGCTAAGGAGGTTACAAATGCAACATAAGGATTGCAGGAGGTTGACCTGTGAAGGTCAGTGGGAAGGTGGCATTCTAAGTGAAGCCTGAAAGGTGGTGAGGGAAGGAGACAAGCAGATATCTGTGGGTGAGGCCCTGAGGCTAGAGAATGCCCAATAATATTCAATGTGAGGGGAAGAGTGAGCGTGGGGAAGTGTGGTATGTGAGAGGTCAGAGAGAAGTTAGAACTGGACTGAGAGGGATGTAGGGCCTTGCTGCTCCTTGTAAAGACAGTTTCTACTCTGACACTATTTAGCAAAGGGAACATGCCATTTGATTTAACAAAATCATTCTGGCCACTGTGCAAGCATGAGTAGTGTCCAACCTGAAAAAGCGGAGGTCCACCAATACTTCCTGGTCGCTAACTTGGCCAGAATTTAAAACTAAAAATGGAGCCTAAACCCTACACAGGGGTCACTCACACAAGCCAATCTTCAGGTAGAAACCTGCACTAAGCTGCCTCCCTGATCTGGCCTGACTGTATTGTGTTCCTGCCATCTGAGCCAACCCATGTAAAGGAGCTTCTGAAATTGTATTTCAATCAATATGATGCAGGGTGCAGCCAGGAGGGGGGCCCCAAAAATAGGGATTTGGAATGGGGCCCAGAACTCAGGGTGTCCAGGGAATATTAGAGGGACATATAAGATGTCCTCACCTCTTCCCCCACAGGTATGTGTTGGGGGAAGGGACACATGGAGCAGGGACATGCAGAGCTGCTAATCCATGGCATGGTCATTTAACATATCTCTAGCCTTTGGCTGGTAGCTTAGATGTGTTAAATAGATGTGGCCATGCTCTGAGCCAGGGGGATGGAAAGGACTCCCCCCAAGAGGTGACTGGGAGAGGAACCCCAAGTTACAGTGCCTGCATGGGAGCTTGGAGAAGATTGGCTCCAGAAAATGGGGACACACCTGCCCAGACTCATGATGGCATCCCCCCAAAACTTGGAATATATGGGAATGCTGGCAGGTGCAACTGACTGTAGGAGTAGTCAGAAATGGGGGTACAGAAGAGATTTGGTGTGGGGATTTAAACGGAGACGCAGCAGCCATTGAGAGAGAATCCACCTGCTTTCAGGAGAGTTAGGACCCTCACAGCCCTGTGAGGGAAAATCACCATGTGGCTTTAGCAGAGAATTGTCACTTGGCTTTGCCTGAATGGAGACCCTCTCGCAGTTTTGGCAGAGGGAGGAGATTCCACGTGGTTACACCAGAGTGCAGACCCCTGCAGCTTTGGTGAACAGGGAGAGCCACGTGGCTTTGCCAGAGTGGGAACCCCTTCCCCACAGCTTTGGTAGAGGAAGGACCATGCGGCTTTGGGGTGCTCCCTTTGGCTGCATGGCCTGGGAACAAGAGAGACTTTGCCTGGAAGAAGGGTGAAAGAACTCTTGCCAGTAGGCCATGAGAAGGTGCCACATGGCTTTGGATTAATTAGAGATCCTGCCTGGATGATGACACAGCTGACAGTGTCAAGAGCCTGGATCCCGGATGTGTGCGTCTCTTCCTTGTAATTAAGGTACCTTGAATTAGGGCAGAGGGAGATAGGAAGCACTGTGGGCATCTGTGGGTATCCTAAAGGACTTTGATATTTTAATGAAGATGTTAAGTCTCTACTTTAACTCTGTATAGCATTAAATAAATATTTCCTTTCCTTTTCACAAATCTCTGGCTTTGAGAGGCATCTTTCCATAAGGTCGTGGACAATAACGGACCTTCTGTTGCTCTGTAACAAATAGACTGAGACTTTCCCTGTCTGATCAAAGGTGTGCAGCAGTATCACCCTTAGCATCATCAACAACCAATTAGAGCTGTTCCATTCTAACTAATCAGGACAATGTTTTCTTGGATCAATCAAACCACAAGAATTTAGAGTCCTCATTTGCATGAGAATGGACCAATCAGAGACCAGGGCTGGGGACTTCTCTGGATACAAGTCCACTCTCCCTCTTTCTCAGAGTGTGCATTTTCCATTTCCACCAAATACTAGTGACTCTGTTTCTGGCTGAGACATATCACTGGACTTGAGCAGAGAAGAGCAGGCAGAGCAAGGCACAATGGAGCAAAAATGGAGTGGGGTAAGGAAGGCAGAGCAGAGCTTTCTAGACAGAGAAGGTGGCCTTGCGCCAGGGCTACCTTGTACCAGGGCTGTTGCACAGCGGTGCTGTTCCACAGCCATGCTATTTCATAATTGAGCTGTAACACTATTGAGCTGTTTCCCAGCCCTGCTGTCTCATAGCTGTGTGTATCACAATTGAAATGTTTGCATTGAAAAAAAGAATTCCTTTTTCACCACATTCTAAATTGGGGATTCCTATTGGCATTGAATTGGCACCAGCCAGCTGTTGGCAATAAGTAGAAAGAAGGCAAAAGCAGAAATAAAGAAACCATTAAGAAGCAATGGCCTGCCTAAAGGAATTTACAGTTCCAATGGAATATCCATAAAAATCCAATGACATTTTTCACAATAGAACAAAAATTCCTAAAATTTGCATGGAACCACAAATGAAACCAAATAGCCAAAAAAACTCTGAGACAAAAAAAAAAAAAAAAAAAAAAAAAAAAAAAAAAAAAAAAAAAAAAAAAAAAAAAAAAAAAAAAAAAAAAAAAAAAAAAAAAAAAAAAAAAAAAAAAAAAAAAAAAAAAAAAAAAAACAAAAAACCCCACAAAGGCAGAGTTATCACACACACACCCAATTTCAAACTATACTCTAAAGTTAAAGTAATCAAAACAGTATTGTATAGGCAGAGAACCAGACACATGGACCAATGGAACAGATTTCAGAACCCAGAAATAAACTGATACACATATGGGCAATGAATTCATGACAAAGGAACCAAGAACATTCAATGTAGAAAGAAAAGAATCTTCAATAAATGGCATGGGGAAAAACTGGAATCCTACATACAAAGGAATAAAACTAGACAACTATCCTTTATTTTTAAATTCTCACCTGAGGATATGTTTATTGATTTCAGAGAGAGAGGAAGGGTGGGAGAGAGAGAGAAACATCAATGAAAGAGAGAAACATTGATTAGTTACCTCCTGTACACACCCTGACTGGGGATCAAACTTGCAACTTTTTGGTGTATGAGACAACACTCCAGCCAACTAAACCAATCATCTAGGGCTAGACCACTATCTTATGCCATAAACAAAAAATTAAATCAAAATGAATTAAAAATGTGAATGTAAGACCTGAAAAGAAAATTAAAATACATAGAAGGAAACATAAGCACTAAGCTTCTAGACTTTTGTCTCAATAGTGTTTTTTATGAATTTGACCTACAATGCAAGAGAAACAACAAAAATAAACAAATGGGAGTACCTGAAACTAAAAAGCTTCTGCACAGCAAAGGAAACCACCAAGAAAACAAAAAAACAACCACCTGAATGGGAGAAGATGTTTACAAATGATACATCCCATGAGAGGTTAATACCAAAAAATGTATAAAGAACTCATAACTCAACAACAAAAGAGCAAACAAATTGAATTAAAAAATGGACAGGGGATCTGAATAGACATTTTTACAAGATGTGCAAATAGCCAAAAGCACATGAAAAGATACTCAACATCATTAGTCATCAGGGAAATTCAAATCAAAACCATGATGAAATATCAACTCACACATTAGATAAGTCATCAAAAGGATAAGAAATAGTAACTGAGAATATAGTGAAAGGGAGCCATCTTTCACTGCTGGTAGGAGTGTAAACTGGTGCAGCCAGTTTGAAAAACATTATGGAGGTTCCTCAAAAAATTAAAACTAGGACTACCATATACCCAGCAATTATTTTTCAGGGTATTTATTTAAAGTACCTGAAAATACTAATTTGAAAAAATATATGTAACCCTATGTTTATTGCTCCATTATTTATAAGAGCCAAGATATTGGCTAAGTGTTCATTGATGGATAAATGGATAAATAAGTGATACATATATGTAATAAATATTACTCAGCCATAAAAGAGATGCAATATTGCTATTTGTGACAGCATTGATGGATATTGAGGGTACTATACTAAGTAAAATAAGTCAGAAAAGGAAAAAAATATGATTTCAATTATATGTGCTATAGAGTACAAAAATAACAGATGAACTGTACAAAAATAAGAAGACAAAACAAAAAACTCATAGATAAGACAACAGAATGGTGGTTATTAGGGGAAAGGCAGTGATGGGAAGTTGAAGTGGGTTAAGGGGAGGTGGTCAAACGAATTGAAATTAGACTTGCGGTGGTGAGAATACAATAAAGTATATAGATATCAAATTATAATATTGTACAACTGAAATTTATATAATGTTATCACCCTCAATTAAATATTTTTCTTACTTTTTCAATAAATGCATTGATTTATTTTTCTTTTTTAAATTTAACTATTTATTTATTTTATTGTTGTTCAACTACAGTTTTCTGCCTTTCCCCCCCTCCACTGCCCACTACCCCAGCCATACCTACCACCCTCCCCTGATTCCACCCCACTTGGTTTTGTCCCTGAGTCTTTTATAGTTGTTCCCGAAAACCCTTCCCCCCTTTCTCCCCATTATCCACTGCCACCTCCTCTCTGGTTACTGTCACTTTGTTCTTAATTTAAATATCTCTGGTTATATTTTGCTTGCTTGTTCATATTGTTGATTAAGTTCCGCTTAAAGGTGAGATCATATGGTATTTTTATCTTTCACTTCTTGGCTTATTTCACTTAGTATAATGCTCTCCAGTTCCATCCACGCAGTAGCAAAGGATAGGAGTTCCTTCTTTCTTTCTGCTGTCTCGTAGTCCATTGTGTAAATGTACCATGTTTTTTTTTTTTTTTATCCATTCATTTACTTAGGTTGCTTCCAGCACTTGGCTATTGTATATTGTGCTGCTATGAACATTGGGGTGCATAGGTTCTTTTGGATTGGTGTTTCAGGATTCTTAGGATATAATCCAAGCAGTGGAATTGCTGGGTCAAAAGGCAGTTCCATTTTTAGTTTTGTGAGGAAATTCCATACTGTTTTCCAGTGGCTATACCAGTCTGCATTCCTACCAACAATGCACTACAGTTCCCTTTTCTCCACAGTCTCTCCAACACTTCTTGTTTCTTTATTCATTTACAATGGCCATTCTCACTGGTGCAAAATGGTATCTCATTGTGGTTTTAATATGCATCTCTCTGATGGCTAGTGATGTTGAGCATCTTTTCATATGCATCTGGTTCCTCTGTATGTCATCCTAGGAGAAGTGTCTGCTCAGGTCTTTTACCCATGTTTTAATTGGGTTGTTTATTTTCCTGGAGTGGACTCATCTGAATTCTTAATATATTTTTGAGATCAAACACTTGTCCAAGGTATCATTGGCAAATATATTTTCCCCACACAATTGGTTCTCTTTTTATTTTAATGCTGTTTTATTTAGTTGTGCAGAGTTTTTTATTTCAATGATGTCCCATTTGTTTATTCTTTCCTTTATGTCCCTTGCTCTAGGCTACATATTGGTGAAAATGTGCTCTACAGAACACCTGAGATTTTTCTTCCTATGTTCTCCTGAAGGACTTTTATGGTGTCATGACTTATATTTAGGTCATTTATCCACGTTGAATTTATTTTTGTGTATGGTGTAAGTTGGTGATCAAGTTTCATTTTCTTACATGTAGCTGTCCAGGTCTCCTGACGCCATTTGTTGAAGAGGCTATTTTTATGCCATTTTATGCTGCTTCACACTTTGTCAAATATTAATTGACCATAGAGACTTAGGTTTATTTCTGGTCTCTCTATTCTCTTCCATTGGTCTATGTGTCAGTTCTTATGCCAGTACCAGGCTGTTTTTATTACAGTGACCTTGTAAGACAGTGTGATATCAGGTTTTTGAACCTCCTACTTTGCTTTTCTTTCTTGACATTGCTGAAGCTATTACAGGTTGTTTATGGTTCCATATACACTTTTGAAATGTTTGTTCTATACCTGTGAAATATGTCATTGGTATTTTAATAGGGACTGTGCTGAATCTATACATTGTTTTTGGTAGTATGGACATTTTGATGATGTTAATTCTTCCAATCCATTAACACAGTACATGCTTCCATTTATTTGTGTCTTCCTTAGTTTCTTTCTTCAGTGCTTTGTAGTTTTTTGAGTATGGGCCTTTTACTTCCTTCATTAAGTTTACTCCTAAGTATTTTATATTTATTGTTGCTATAGCAAATGGGATTTTTTCCTGATTTCTGCTCCTGATATTTTATTGTGGTGTACAAAAAGCCTTTGATTTCTGAATGTTGACTTTGTAGCCTGACTTTGGCCATTTTGCTAAATTCACTTATTAGGTCGAGTAGTTTTTTCTGTGGAGTCTATAAGATTTTCTATGTACACTATTGTGTCATCTGCAAACAATGACACTTTTGCTCCCTCCTTTTTAATTTGATGCCTTTTATTTCTTTTTCTTGTGTGATTGCTGTGGCTAGGATTTCCAATACTATGTTGAATAGGAGTGGTGAGAGCAGAAATACTTCTCTTGTTCTTTTTGTTGTTGCTGTTCAAGTATAGTTGCCTGCCTTTTCCCCCCACCACTCTCCACCACCCCAGCCCTTCCTAGCTCCCTCCCCTTTTCCCACCCACCTTGTTGTTGTCCATATGTTCTTTATAATTGTTCATGTAAACCCTTCACCCTTTTCCCCCATTATCCCCTCCCCTCTCCCCTCTGGTCACTGTCAGCCTGTTTTCAATATCAATGTCTTTGGCTGTACTTTGCTTGCTTGTTCGTTTTGTTGATTAGGTTCCTGTTAAGATCACATGGTATTTGTCTTTCACCGCCTGACTTATTTCACTTAGCATAAGGCTCTCCAGTTCCATCCATGCTTTCACAAAGGATAGGAGCTCCTTCTTTCTCTCTGCTGCATAGAATTCCATTGTGTAAATGTACCAAATGTACATAGATTTTTGGTCCATTCATTTACTGCTGGGCACTTAGGCTGCTTCCAGCACTTGGCTATTGTAAATTGTGCTGCCATGAATGTTGGGGTGCATAGATTATTTTGGATTGGTGTTTCAGGGTTCTTAGGATATAATCCTAGCAGTGGAATTGCCAGGTTAAAAGGCAGTTCAATTTGATCATGGTGTATTCCCTGGCATCATTCCCTGGTGGCCGGAAAGTGAACCTAGTATGGGGTAGGGACCTGGGAGTGGTAAGGTGGGTCAATTTGGTAATGGTATGTCATTCACCTCCCCTGCAGGTCTGTCCTGTAATAGTTCCATTCAGCCACTCAGCCTCAGGGCATGCAGCAGGAGACAAGTTCAGGTGCATGGTTCCACTTAGCCACTCAGTCTCTGGTTGTGTGTTGCTCAAATATCCCTTGGGTCAAGGCAGCCACTGCTCGAGAGTTCATTACAAAGCAGCTGCACGCTGTTCTTAACAAGTGCACGGCTTTTCACACAGCCCCACTTTACAACCAGTCTGGCGACTATCTGAGTTAGGGTCCTACATGGCACAACTTCTCCCTTCTCCAGGTGTTCCCCAGCAACCCAGTTTCTCTGGTGTTGGTGTCCACAGTCTCAGTGGATGTATACCACCTCTGTATGTCTCCTACTTCATCTCTATTCCCCTCAGTGACTTCTAGCATTGAGGTCCCTCCTGGTGCCGGGCTGCCCTCTCTACTCTGGGAGGAGAGGGAGCTGGTGATCTAATTCTTCTCCTCATATCCTGCTGCAAGCACAGGGCTCATGGGCCACAGTGGCTTAGGACCCTGCACAGATCCCAAGGAGTTTACTGTCCCAGTGCAATCTCCTCACCATCTGTTTTTCAATATCCTCTACAATTTTTGGCCTCCAAACTTCATATAAGCTGGGATTCCACTGGCTGTTCACTCTGTTCCTGAGATTATGGGGTAGGTGTTCCAGTTGGGCACAGGGAGAACTGAGCTCCACTCCCACCTACCTTGCTACCATCTTTGATCTCTGAGCATGATATTCTCAAAATGCATCAGTGTTATCACAAATAGCAGTATTGTGTTATTTCTTATGGCTGAGAACTGTTCCACATCTTCTTTAGCCTATTATCTGTTGAAGGACATTTTAACTGTTTCCATGACTTGACTACTGCAAATAATGCTGCAATGAACATAGGGAGACATACATATTTACTAATAAATGTTTTTAAATGTTTCAGGTAAATACCCACAAGAAGGGTTGCTGGGTCATATGGTAACTCTTTTCTTAATGTTTTGAGGAACTTCCATATTGTTTTTCATAGTGGCTGTACCAGTTTCATTCCTATCATCAGTGAATGAGGGTACCTTTTTTTCCCACAACTTCTCCAACACTTGTTACTTGTCTTGATGATAATAGCCATTTTAACAGGTATGAGGTGATATCTCATTTTAGTTTTGATTTGAATTTCCATAATAGCCAGCAGAGTTATGTATTTTTATATATGTTTTGGCCATTTATATATCTTCTTGGGAAAAGCATCTGTTCAGGTCCACTGCCCATTTTTAAAAGGGGAAAGATTTGTGTGTTCTGAAGAGAAACAAGAGTATCCTCTGCCCATTTTAAAATTAGACTTGTTTTGTTGTTCTGATATAGTCATTTATATATTTTGGATATTCAATAAAGGATGCTGGGAAAACTGGAAAACCACCTGCAAAAGAATAAAACTAGACTGGTATTTGTCATAATACACTAATATTAACTCAAATGGATAAAAAATCTAAATAGAAAAGCTGAAACAGAAATCACAAAGAACAAAACTTAGGTACTAAATTTATAGACCTTGGTCTTAGAATTTTATGAATTTGACTTCAAAGGCAAGGGAAGTAAAAGCAAAAATAAATAAATGGTATTATATCAAACTTAAAAGCTTCTACACAGCATAGGAAACCATAAAACAAAGAGGTAACCAGCCAAATGGGAATAGATATTTGCAAACAACACCTCCACAATCTATTTTAATCACAATATTTTCTTAAGGCTTTTGATGATTCCACATTTACTAGATAGTGAAATCCTAACTCAGTAACTCTTTTTTATTTTTTTTAAAAATATATTTTATTGATGATGCTATTAAAGTTGTCCCATTTTCCCCCCTTCACTCTCCTCCACCCTGCACACCCTGTCACCCATATTCCCCCCACTTTAGTTCATGTCCATGTGTCATAAATTCTTGGCTTCTACATTTCCTTACTATTCTTACCAACCCCTGTCTATTTTCTACCTGCCATCTATGCTACTTATTCTCTGTACCTTTCCCCCTCTCTCCTCCTCCCATTCCCCTGTTGATAACCCTCCATGTGTTTTCTGTTTCTGTGGTTCTGTTCCTGTTCCAGCTGTTTGCTTACTTTGTTTTTGTTTTTGCTTTAGGTGTGGTTGTTAATTATTGTGAGTTTGCTGTTATTTTACTGTACATGCTTTTTATCTTCTTTTTCCTAGATAAGTCCCTTCAACATTTCATATAATAAGGGCTTGGTGAAAATGAACTACTTTAACTTGACTTTACCTAAGAAACACTTTATCTTCCCTTCCATTCTAAATGAAAGCTTTGCTGGATAGAGTAATCGTGGATGTAGGTCTTTGTCTTTCGTGACTTGCAATACTTCTTTCCAGCCCCTTCTTGCCTATGAGGTCACTTTGGAGAAATCAGCTGACAGTCTTATTGGCACTCCTTTGTAGGTAACTCTCTCATTTTGTCTTGCTGCTTTCAAGATTCTCCTTATCTTTAATCTTGGGTAATGTAATTATGGTATGCCTTGGTGTGTTCCTCCCTGGGTCCAACTTCTTTGGGACTCTCTGAGCTTCCTGGACTTCCTAGAAGCCTATTTCCTTTGCCAGATTGGGGAAGTTCTCCTTTATTATTTGTTCAAATAAGTTTTCCACTTGTTGCTCTTCCTCTTCTCCTTCTGGTACCCCTGTAATTCGGATGCTGGAACATTTAAAGATGTCCTGGAGGTTCCTAAGTCTCTCCTCATTTTTTTGAATTCTTGTTTCTTCATTCTTTTCTGATTGGATGTTTCTTTCTTCCTTCTGGTCCACTCCATTGATTTGAGTCCCAGTTTCCTTCCCATCACTATGGTTCCATGTACATTTTCCTTTATTCCACTTAGCGTAGCCTTCATTTTTTCATCTAGTTTGTGACCAAATTAAACCAGTTCTGTGAGCATCCTGATCACCAGTGTTTTAAACTGTGCATCTGATAGGTTGGCTAGCTCTTCATCGCTTAGTGTATTTTTTTCTGGAGCTTTGACCTGTTCTTTCATTAGGGCTATTTGATTTGTCTTGACATGTCTGTTATGTTGTGAGGGGTGGAGCCTTAGATGTTTGCCCGGGCAGGTCAACCCAGTTGCTGCTTTGTGACACTGTATGTGGGGCAGGGGTCTGAGAGGGAACAATGGCACTTGCTCCACTCTCTGCAGGATTTCAGTCACTTCTGCCACTTCCCCCAAGCAAACTGGGCCCTTCTGGTGCTGATTCCCAGATTGGTGGGTTTGCACACTCCCTAGGACCCTGTGGGTCGCTCCAACGAACTCTTCTGTGAAACTGGGAGTCTCTCCCAGCACCTCAACCCCCACAGGTGTTTTCAATAGGCGTTATGAGGCTTTATTTCCCTGTGCTGGGACCTTGGGTTGTGTGGTCTGTCTTGCTCCCCAGTTTCACCTGGTTTATCTGTGTGCAAATGTGGGACCGGACACGCCTTGTCCCTCTACAATCCACTGCCTCTCTAGGTCCACCTGCTGCCACTTTATGTGCCCGGGGTTCTCCCACTGCCACCTTGTGCGCCCGGGGTCTGCCAGCTGTCCTGCTGCAGCCCTGTCCATCCCAGCTCCCTGACTCCACCCCTCCTACTGGTCTGGATGAATGTGTCTACTAGACTTCCTTGGTTGTCAGACTTCCATTCAGTTCAATTTTCTGTCAGTACTGGTTTTTTTGTTTGTTTTAAAATTGTTGTTGTCCTTCTTTTGGTTGTGGGAGGAGGCACAGTGTGTCTACCTATGCCTCCATCATGGCTGGAAGTGATAACTCACTAACTCTTGTTCATAGTTTCTTACACATATCCCAGCCCACCTTTCCAACTTTTATCACTTGCTTCATGAAACACTTGTTCTAGCAAAGCTATGTACTAGCAGTACTAGCACCCTCTTGAGAGTGCCCTTTATAGTCCTGCTTTTGTGTTTTTGACATGTCATGTCTCCTTCCCATCTACTTGAGTCTATCCATTCATCAAAGTTTTACTCAAATCTGACTACTTCTGAGAAGACACCCAAGTGCCAGCTGTCTGTTTCACCAATTTTGTAAGTAGTCTTATTGTTGGTGGTGACACTTATTCTAGTGTACTAAATTGTTATTTAAGGCTTGCATTATGATCTGAAGTTCCACTGGTAGGTCCTTCTTGTTTAAGTCCCAAAGAGGTTTCAAGCCCCACAATCAGATGTGATCATTTTTGTTTTCACATGCCCCACAATACCTCATAGAAAGCCTGGCAAATAGTTAAGGGTTCATTATTTTGTTGATTTTTATTGTCAATTTTATGTTTTAGGCAATGGTTTCAATTAACATGGAGTAGAAAAGCATAGTTTTTTTCTATGATATGGACATCTAATTTTCTTCAAAAAACCTACCATAAAATTGCCAGCTATGAATTCCAATGTCATGTAAGGAGTTAAGACTTGCCAGCAAACCCTCAGATGGCTGTGCTTTGGCAAATGGCTTCAAGATACTGCATTTGTTTCATAGTGTTGTTAATTAACTTTTATTTTCCACAGTTCATTTAAAAACAACAACAACAACCAGAAAACTTAACAGAGGACTTTATCCTTTAAAGAAAAGACTTGCCACATTCAGATTCTTAGAACATTCCCTGGGAGTCATATGCTGATCTCAGCACTTTAGAAAAAGACACTAATTTGTGGATGTTTTGCTTTGTTACCCTTTGAGAAGCCTTGAGAACCCACATTTACTCAGCTTAACACAGTCGGACTATATCTGACCCTTTTGGTAAAATTCTTATTTTTATTTTATTGATTTTTTTAAAAACAGGGGGTTGATGCCGACACTGGTCCACAGTGTCCATGACGTTATGGATGAGATGAGACAAATTCACATGGACCACCAAGTCCTGTGGAGAAAAAGGGACAGCACGGCTACTCTCTAAAGGGGAGAGTGCTCAACCCTCACCTTGATAGGCTTTTATTGGCTTTCTAATAGCATACATCAAAGAAGGTTTTCATTCATTATACTTAGGTTTACTTTAGGTAATTACTTCTTACAGATTAAGAAGGAAAAAATGTTGCAAATACAAGGGAATGATAAGAGTAATTGGTCTGGTTATACTTCATTCCTTGGGAGAATTATCACAGACTTCAGGAAGTTACTTTAAAGATACGCAGTAAGCATTTGCTGCCTGAACTCAGGGTGAGGGAGTTTTAGCAAGAGCAAGTCACAAAGCAGCCTAGGTATAATGCAGGTCTGATTTCCCATGGGAGAACCAATCCATATGTTGGCATCCTGCATGCCACCACATGCCTATGGGCTTTCCCATAGGGCTGAGCTACATTTGCCATTCCACGCAGATAGGTTCCTTATAGTGGGGGGAGGGGGAGAGAGAGGAGGAGGAGGAGAGAGAGAGAGAGAGAGAGAGAGAGAGAGAGAGAGAGAGAGAGAGAGAGAGAGAGAGAGGAGATTTGTTGTTCCACTTATGTATGTGGTCATTGGTTGCTTCTTGTATGTGCCCTGTCCGAAGATCAAACCTGCCAATTTGGTGTGTCAGAATGACACTCTAACCAACTCAAATACCCAGCCAGGGTCTGATTTCATATTCTTTTAGTAAGCTTTATTTTGGAATAATTTTAAATTTATAGAGTAATTGCAAAGATAGTACAGGAAATTCCCATATACCTCTTGCCCAGTTTCTCTTAATGTTAAGATCTTATATAACCATGGTACAATGATGAGAATCAGGAAATTAACTACTAGTGACACAACTGTTAGCTAAACTCCAGACTTTATCTGGGTCTCAGCAATGTTTCTATTAATGTTCTTTTTCTCTTCCAAGGTCCCATCCAGAATCCCACATGATATTTAATCATAATATCTCCTTACTCCCCTCTGCCCTAGTTAAGCATTCTTTAGAATGTCTTTCAATTTTGGTTAGACTGGTGTTATAGGCTTTTAGAGAGAATACACAGTGAAATACCCTTCTTACTGCATCATTTCAAGAGGTACTTGACACTAGTACTGTTAATCTTTTTTCAATTTATTTTTTTAAATGGAGGTATAATTGACATACATTGTATTCATTTCAGGTATATAACACAATAATTCAGTACTTGTATATATTGCAAAATGATTGCAATAAGTCTAGTTAACATTCATCACTATATCTAAGTATACATTTGTTGGGAGCCTGTTTCAGGGATTATAGACTCATTAATGGACAAAAAGGTCTCATGGTTAGGACTTAGTGAAAAGGCCTTGGGAACATGAACCACTAAAGAGACAGAACATATCCTTCTGGCAGGAGCACAGCCCCTACCTCCCTTACTTCCTGAGCAGATGACTGATTAGCCAATGCTGGGTAAGATCCCTCAAAGGAGAGGAGACAACCTAAGACAAGCACAGTCATGATGGGCCATCAGGGAAGGACTTAGGGGTCTAGAGATAAGGGGCAGAAAGAACCTCACCCCTTGGCTTTGTCATAGCCTGAGTCCTCAGTCTCTGTAAAATACTCCTAATCTATTGGCTGCTTTGCCAAGATTCATCCATGTTGTTGCATATATCAGAGCCTTATTACTTTTAACCACTAGGTAATATTCCATTGCATAAAGTTCCACAGTTTATTTAACACTTTGATTACTTCCAGTTTTGAGTGATTATAAACAGAGCTACTATAAACAGTTTCATAAAGGTTTTTTGTTGTCATTTGAACATAGTTTTTGTTCACTTTGGCAAATATCTATGAGTGGGGTTGCTGGCTCGATTTGTAAGTTTCTGTTAAACTGTGAGCAATAATGCCAAACTCTTATCCAAAGTGGCTGTATTATTTTGCATTCCCCAACAGCAATGAATGTGTTTCTGTTTCTCTGAATTTTTGTCAGAATTTGGTGCTGTCAGTGTTTTTTATTTTAGCCATTCTAATGGTTATTTTTAAAGGGAGTCTCATTTTAGTAACAATATTAGATGTTATTAACATTCAGCTAGCTAACATAAGTCAGATGAGGGTTTTTACAGTATTAAATAATGTAACAGGGAGACATTTGACTGAAGTAACTTAATGGTCTAGCAGCCTATGTAAACAAATAAAAACTAAGCCTGTAAATGCTTTAAGGTTAAGAAAATTGAAACTGTGTCCTCCTTGAAGCACACTTCTTCATCCTCTTCTCTTGGAAACTTAAAAAAAAAACAAACAAAAAAAACTCTGAGCATCTCCACCAGACTTGCAACCGGGGAGGAGCAGATAGTGGCAGCTCATCCCAGGCTTACCCCCTGAACTTGTCTCTAAGTCCCCCTTTTCTCTGACTTTTCAATAACCCAACAGCAGCCCTGCCTTGGCTCACTCCTATCACTGTGACTTTTACTTCAAAGTGAGTCTAAACTAGCCCTACCTTGGCTCACTTCTTTCCTATAACATTTCTAAAGAGCCAAAGCAACCCCACCTAGGCTCTCTCCTGTTGCTTCTTCTGTTCTAAGCCCTTCCTTTTCTTCACAATCCCTGTACAGAAAAGATCTGGGGAGGGGCAAATGATATACTACTACCAAATGCACCCACCCTTGTGCTCTGGGGGTGCCCCCTTTACTAGGTTTGCCTTGCCTGCCACCTGGGAAAGATATCTCTCAATGCCAGAGATTGGTGAAAAGGAAATAGATTATTTATTTAAAAAGTTATACAGACTTATAGTAATGACTTAATGTCTTCATTAAAAATACTAAAGTCCTTTAGAATACCCACAAACACAGTCCTTCCTTCTTTCCTTTGCCCAGTCTGGGGTACTATATCTCAGGAAAAGAAGTAGAAGTCCATGGTTCTGGCAGCCCCTCAGTCCCAGCACCATTAGCTGTGTCGCTGCCATGATCTCCAGTTAATCCAAAACCATGTGGCACCTTCTCATGGCCCACCAGCAAGAATCCCTTCACCCCTTTTCTTCCAAGCAAAGTCTCTCCTGCTTCCTAAGCCACATCGCAAAAAGGGAGCACCCTAAAGCTGCATGGTCCCAACTTTTGCCAAAGCCACATGATCCCAGAAAGCCCGCATAGCTGCCCTGCCTGGGTTTAAATCTTCCTCTGCAATCTTCCCCTGCAGCCCCATTTCTGACTCCTCCTACAGTCAGTTGCACCTGCCAGCATTCCCATTTTCTTACAGCTTTACTGGGCTGCCATAGTAAGTCCCTGCAGGCATGCCCCCATGGCATGGAGCCAATCATCTGCAAGCTTGTATGTAGGTGCTGTACTCAGAAGGAGTTGCCTCCCAGTTACATCATGGGTTGAAGTCATTCCTATCCCCCTGGCTCAAAGCATGGCCATAGTATTTAGTATATCTATGAAACCAGTTTAAAAGTTATAGATATGTTAAATGACCATTATAGAGGTTATCTGTAAAACTGTTGCTATTCAAAACAACTCTTAATGGCCCTGCTCCATTTGTTCCTTCTCCCAGCTCAGACTTGTGGGGGTGAGGACATCATATATATTCTAATATTTCAATATATTTCAATATATTCTAATATTTCCTGGATCCCATTACAGTCCCCATTTGAGGACCCCACATGGCTGCACCCTGTTACATCCCTATATTTAATGAACATACTCTCATAATGAAAGAAAGCAGCAATTGAAACTTGAGGACTAATTATAAAGAGCCAAAAGGCTTTCCCAAAGAATGCAACTGCTTAATCTACAGACAATAAAATATAATTTCCTTGCTTTGCTTCCATATCATCTATATAAAAGTCTTTCCTTTAGCTTCTGTTGGCAGTGTTTCCAACCATTTCCAGTTTAGTGATTCCCAATTTGAATGGATTTTGGCTCTAATGAATGCTTAAAATTTTAGAAAACATGCCTCAGTTTATTTTTTAACAATAGTAAGTCAAATTATAAATCACCCTCATTATCTTGAATCAAAATTATGCTGATAGGAGAATATTTATTTTAGAAATTACTCCAATTTCAAGGCATTAAAATAAAAAATTAGGCTCAACATAGAATTATTCATGCTAAACCCCACATCCGCAAACCAAAACTTAACCAAGTTTCTTCTTTGGCTCTCCCAGAAAAAGGAAGGCTTAGGTCAACCAATTAATGCTTGCCTGCACAGCACAAGTTATCTGATACAGGCCAAGACTTCTCTTTGCTTCACATAAGAAACCTAACCCTACTTTAACCAACCAGCAAATGCCCAAAATAACTTGTTTTTTCCTGCTCACATTATTTTTTCCTCAACACATGAGTTTCTTGTTTTCCTTTTTTAATTTAGTCTTTTTTACATTTCCAATACCATTTAGACCCCCTTATGCCTCCTCTCCTTAACAATAACCACACTGTTGTCCATGTCCATGAGTCCTTCCTGCTCACTTTAATCTATAAAAGTCTCTTGTCTTACACAGTTCTTTTTCAAATATATTTCATTGATTATGCTATTACAGTTGTCCAATTTCCCACCCTTTATTCCCTTCCACACTGCACATCCCCTCCCACCCTCATCGCCCTGCCTTTAGTTCATGTCCATGGGTGGTACATATATATTCTTTGGCTTCTACATTTCCTATACTATTCTTAACCTCCCACTATCTATTTTCTACCAACCATTTATGGTACTTATTCCCTGTACTTTTTCCTCCTTTCTCTCCCTCCACCTCCCACTCCCCTGCTGATAACCCTCCATGTGGTCTCCATTTCTGTGATACTGTTCCTGTTCTATTGTTTGCTTAGTTTGTTTTTATTTTAGGTTCAGTTATTGATAGTTGTGTGTTTGTCATTTTAGTATTCATATTTTTCATTATCTTCTTTTTCTTAAATAAGTCCCTTTAACATTTCAAATAATAAGGGCTTGGTGATGATGAATTCCTTTAAATTTACCTTATTTGGGATGCACTTTATCGGTTCTTCCATTCTAAATGATAGCTTTGCTGGAAAGATTAATCTTGGATGTAGGTTAATGACTTTTCCCTTTCATGACTTGGAATACTTTTTTCTAGCCCCTTCTTGCCTGCAAGTTTTCTTTTGAGAAATCAGCTGATAGTCTTATGGGAACTACTTTGTGGGCAACTGTCTCCTTTTCTCTTGCTGCTTTTAAGGTTCTCTTGTTATCTTTAATCTTGGGTAATGTAATTTTGATGTGCCTTTCTGTGTGCTTCCTTAGGTCTAATGTCTTTGGGACTCTCTGAGCTTCCTGGACTTCCTGGAAGTCTATTTCCTTTGCCAGATTGGAAGTTCTTTTTCATTATGTTTTCAAGTAATTTTTCAATATCTTAGTCTTCCTCTTCTCCTCTGGCACTTGTGTGATTTGGATGTTGGAATGTTTAAAGTTGTCCTAGAGGTTCCTAAGCCTGTCCTCATTTTGTTGAATTCTTGTTTCTTCATTCTGTTCTGGTTAATGTTTATTTCTCCCTTCTGCTCCAAATTGTTGATTTGAGTCCTGGTTTCCTTCCCCTCACTGTTCATTCCCTGTACATTTTTCTTTATTTCATTTTGATTTGCCTTCACTTTTTCCTCTATTTTGCCACCATACTGAACCATTTCTGTGAGCATACTGATTACCAGTATTTTGAACTGTGCATCTGGTAGATTGGCTATCTCTTCATCACTTAGTTGTATTTTTTTTCTGTAATTTTGGTGTGTTCTTTCATCTGAGCCATATTTTTTGTCTTGATGCACCTGTTATGTAGTAAGGGGCAGAGACTTATATATTTTTCAGGGCGGGCAACCCATGTTGCTTTGTTGTAGTTCTGTATGTGGTGGAGGGGTCTGAGAGGGAATATAGCTTATTCAGCTCTCGGTTGGCTTTCAGTCACTTCCTCTGCTACCCGCAAACAAATTGGGCACATCTGGTGCTGATGCTCAGATGGGTGGTTTTATGTATGTTCTAGGACCCTGTGGGTCTCTCCATTGAAGTCTCCTGTGAGGCTGGGAGTTGCTCCCACCACCTCAACCCTCACAGGTTTTTTTTCAGTCAGAGGTATTGAGGCTTTCTTTCCATGCACTGGAACCCTGGGTTGCATGATCTGCCTCACACCCCAGTTGTTCCTCCCAGTTTATCTGCGCACAAATGTAGGACTGCCCACTTTGTCAACCACCAACTCACCCACCAGCCGCTGTCTTGCCTGCCCTGGTCCTCCAGCCACTGCCTTGCTGGGAGTCCTCTCTGCCTGGGCTGCTCATCTCTGCCACTCCTACCGGTCTGCATGAATGTTTCTTCTTTAACTCCTTGGTTGTCAGACTTCCATACAGTTTGATTTTATGTCAGTTCTGGTTGTTTTTTTGTTTGTTTTTAAATTTGTTGTTGTCCTTCTTTTGGTTGTGCAAAGAGGCACAGTGTGTCTACCTATGCGCCCATCTTGACCATGTCTTATATCGTTCTTCAAAGCTCATTTTCATCTGCTAGATTGGATGCTGCCAGATTCATAAACTGCTGAATAAAACAAATAAAGTTGTTAAAATGTACAGACAGTTTTGCCAATTAGGGTGGAATCTAAAGAAAATGTCTGATGGCACGTGAAATCCTTGAAATGCTCTGTCTTTCCAGTCATTTCTAGGGGCTATGGGTCATTTCCTCTTAGATCCAAGCTCTGTAGTTTGTATTTGAGCTCCCCAATTTAATTGGCTTTTCCAGTTCAATATTTAGTAGGTCAGCTTGAGATGGCATATAGTTCTACTGGTAACTTAAGTTTTTATCCCTTGATTAGTTCACAGTCTGGATTTGATGGCTTCTGTCGGTTCTGTCTGTAGTTTGACAACTGTTAGTTTTGTTTGTGCACTGCTAAGTTAAGCATAACAGATTTGTCTAACAGGGCCTAAGGATACATGAGATCCCTAAGGTTTAAAGAATCAAGTGCTTGACCTTTCTGTACCCCATCTTTTTATATGTTTAAAAACTGTGTTCCTGGAAGTTGTACGTATTTGAAAAAATTACAAGATCTCACTAAGGGTAATCTTGAATTACAGTGGCCACAGTGGAAAACTTTTAACCTACATAAGCTTATCCATTCACAAGTTGCTTTATGGTCAAAGGGGTCTTAGCCAATAACTCACTGTAAAGGGTAGAGGGAAAATTATTTTTCTTCCTCTATAGCTTCTGGCACCCTATGGTGGACCCACTGGGACACCCTACTTGCTCTAGAGCATGGAGTTGGAATCCTGTGAGAACTGCAGAAGTTGGTTATGAGGTAGAGTGGAGGATTCTTACCAGAGTCAGCTTTTCTCAATCTCTGTCTGGAGTGCCTATTTAAGAGAAAAAGGTAATATTTCACATTGTTTTTTTCTTTCCAAATTCAGATTCTAGTGAATTTGGTTTTGGGATACACATTTGTTATTAATCTGTTCTCTCCTAGGGACAGCTATTGCTTTCCTATTTGTCTCAGGTTTTTTTTTTTTGTTTTTTTTTTTTTTTTTTT
>PVKU01011146.1:0-45846 GCA_004027475.1 Anoura caudifer | reverse complement strand
TACCTGTGTATTGTTTCAGATTTTGCCCTGTATCTGCTCTGAAAAGGAAATTGAGGATTCCAGGGAAGGTTGAAACTTCATAATCTGTAGGAAAGTGAACAAGGAAAAAGAAAGATTAGAAAGTTTGTGAACATTGCAGAAGGTCTGTGGGAAACTAAAGATAAATGGAAAAGTGAAAGTTTTGAAAAAGAATTATGTAGTGTTAGTTAGTAATGGAATATATAAGGCATGGAAATGCAATTTTAGTGATATTAGAAGGAAAAGGATTTTCCTTCACACTTTGTATTTTTCTCCCTACCTGATCCCTCCAGAATTTGGCATTCTGAGGGAGTGATTGATGACATAAGGTTTCTTTGCATAAAACCAATAAGACTAGCCGTTAATAGTGGTTTTGTTAACCAAGACTTTGACTGGAATGTCACGCCTGAAGGAGGCATGTATGGGTTCTGGTTATCACCAGAAAACCCTGAGGAACTGGGATTGACTTGCATAGCTAGCAAAAGCCCACGAGAAAAAGCCTGGTACTTTGGTTGGTTGTGCTGTTTGTGCCAGTCTTTCCAGGGAAGGAAAGAAGGTTGCTTTCTGAAAGACGGCTAAAAGGAACCTATAGGCACAATGGAAGGCTCAAGGATTTGAGTGCAACGACTGGTACAGGCGAAGCCAGATGGCAGATGTGTGGCTCTGCTTCTGTGCCCCGAGGGGTAGACTGAGAAGTCAATCTAAGGGTTCCCTGTGTGAGTTCCAGCAAAGCAGACTTAAAGATCATAGGTGGTCCAGGCTGCTCTTGGTGTGTTTATGCAAACGAACAGTCAAAATTAAAAGCAGGACCCAAAGTAGCCCCTGTAATAACAATGAGGGTGATTTTAAGGAGAACAACTGTGATTTAAGGAAAATCACAAAGCTCAGTATCAGACATCAGAATGGCACAGCTGTCTTCGAAGTTTGCTTTCATTTGAAAGTTGAAACCGAGTCTGTAATGTCACCAAGGATGTGCAATGACAGGCAGGAAGGACCTTGCAACTGAGTGTCTTCCCAAAGGACCATCTCACAGCCACAGAGACTGTTTTGGGGATTGTTGTATGAATTAACCTGTGTGTTCTTCTGTTTTCATAGGGCGTATGCCTATGACCTCATTACCTGGGTGATTGGTTGCAATATAGGCCTCAGTTGAGAAGCCCATTTTCATTGTCACCTCATGAGGCTCAACGGTTTGGCTGAACTAAGTGGTTGGGTTGGTGAAGGGTTGGGACAGTCTGTGGGCTTCACTTTAGAACTAATTTGCCCTTTTCTGTCTTGATGGCTTGGACAGAAAGGGCCCAGATATCTGAAAGGAGGGAAATCCCAATATAGTCCCCTCAGCCCCAGTGAAATACACTGGGCCACCAGAGTTTTGGATAGGTGTAACATGCCTTGTATACCTTCCTCCAGATAAGCCACTTCTTTACCTAAGACCCTGCCTTGGTCATTTAGTGGTTATGATTTAATTGTGCTTCCAACTGTCTTTTCAAATCTATCTCCTCCAGAATATGACCTGACCAGAATGCCAACTGTCCAGTAATGCCAGCCTTTGGACACCAAGCCTGTGACTTCCTGGTGACTGCCAACTGACCAGGATTCTTACAGGAAGGACTCCCTCTGTGCTGCACCCCTCCCTTTCAGGGCACCCCTGACCCAAGGGCAGGTAAGACGACGTCCATGTCCAGCCGGAAGTAGTTACAAGAAGATGAGACCTTCATCCATTGTCCTTTATATGATTATAAACTTTGCCAGAGGGAGGAGATTCCATGCGGTTTCACCAGAGTACAGGCCCCCACAGCTTGGGTAGAAGAAAATATCCACAAACTCCAGGATATCCAGAACAAGATTAAGAACCAGGACCAACCTTGGGCATCCACCCCTGGGTGGCAGTCTATCATGTATTCAGTTTTAGCCCCAGTAATAGGCCCTTTATTATTATTGTTCCTAGCTATTACAGTTAGTCCATGCCTGCTTCGGACTTTAGTCCAACAGATAGAGACTACAGTTACTAGAAAGGCAACAGCAAAATCTTCACCCTCCAGAGACACCATTACCAGAGACTGTAACCCACCCAAATCGAGGAAGAATATGCAGACTATTATGTTGATGCTAAAACAGACACTCGTGCTGTTTAGCATCAAAGGGGGGAATGTAGCAGCTAACTCCTGCTTTGGCTTCTGAACACCCAGCTTCCGATAAGGACTCCTCAAGGACACCTCAACCTTAGAGTTATTTTTGCATCAGCTTCTATACCTCCTACCTCTGCCACATAGGATTACGCGTCCAGAGAGCAATAAAAGCCCTGCTCAGCCAAGGTTCAGGGCCCAGAATTTGGAGACTGCCTCCTCTGGGTTCACGCGTGTAATAAAGCCTCACTCCGTCACCCCAGTCGCGCCAGAGTCATTATTTTCCGAATTAATTTCCGTAACAGTAGAAGAAGGAATGTGATCAAAAGAATGGATGAGGCGGTGCTCTGCCTAATAGTCGGGCAACCGGGATCCCTGCCCTGGTTTTCCACCCTCCACCACAGGTTCCAAAACGGAAATGGCCACTGGACCCTGCACTGCCTGCCTTGGGCAAAGCTACTCTTTGAGTGACCTTATTATGACTTTCTACAACTTGCCTTTGGGGTAAGGCTTGTTCTGTGCAGCAAAGAATAAAAAGCTCTGAAATAAAGGCACTCTGAATGAACTGGTAGCACATCAACCTTAAAATAAAAATAAACCTTATCAGTAATTTAATTAGTAAGCGACAGCGAAGAACGTTCTAAAGTACACATTCAGCAGTTGATTATTTTGTGGAGACAAGCCCCTGTGGTTTTAACTCAGACCCACAGTTGCAGGTTTTCTGGATGCAGGGGAGGGTTCCTATTCTGGGCTTCATACCCGTCAAGGCCTGGCTTTGTCTCCAGGTTACCCCAGCCACAACAGGGGCCGGCAGGTCGGGAGGGCTTCCATGACTACTGCAGGCAACCTCTTCTTTAACTTTTCCTTAGAAGTGAGAAAACTAAACCGGATTCAACCTCCAAAAGTTAACTTTTCATGGCCAGGCGTGGGGGAGGCCAGAACCGCGGGACCAGCCTGTTACTGCTTACGTGGCCCGGCGCCCCGAAAGCGCTCCTCGCTAGAGGACAAAAAGAGGTGGGCCCCGCCCAGCAAAGAGCGGCGGCGAGGTTCCCTCGTTGTTTTCCTGAACAAAAAGCTACCCTGCCCCTACTGGACCTAGCGCTTCCCTGCAGGACCCTCAACTTCTTCAGGCTGCCCAGCAAAGTCGGGAAACCCGCGCCCCAAGGAACCCCTACCTGCCAGGCCAGCCTCTCGTGGCCCAGGTACCAAGCTCATCGCGGCCTGAAAGCAGCGTCCACAACCGAGAGGGATCCGCTTCCTAGAGCCGGAGCGCAGCACCGCCCCTTCCTCCACCCTCTCCGCCTGGGCCCTTGCCTCCGCAGGGTTAAGGCTCCTTCCCTCCCTCCCGAGCCTGCAGGGCCGAGCGGGGCGGGACGCGCAATCCGGGCTGCCTGGGGCCAGAGAGACCGACTGGCTTTCGGGCAAGTCCAGCCACCACCCTGAGAACCCAGGGCGGTCCAAGTAGAAAGCCCCAGGCGACGTCAGGTCACCTGCGAAGAGCTGAGGCTCCCTCAAGCCCACCCCAAACATTTGCTCTTCCTGACTCGTATAAGGGGGAAGGATGTTGTGTGTCTTCATGTTTCAGACTGTGAACCCTTAGAACTAGGTGCTCCTGGTGGTTAACTGCGCCGCAACAATAGAGACCAACAGCCATTTCTGCAGAGACCTCCCAGTGGTGTCCAACATTTTGACATCTCTGGGCTACAGTGGAAGAGTTGTCTAGGGCCACACATTGAATCCCCAAACACTAATGAAAACTGATGAGGGGAAAAAAGGGTTTCAAGTAAATTTATGATTTTGTGTTGGGCCACATTCGTAGCCCTGTTGAGTTGCATAGGTCCCAAAATGCCACACAGGTCATACACCCCTGCTAAGTAACCTGCCTGCCTCTGGCACTGTGCAGCCGGAGTCCTGTTTAAGCCAATAAGGACTGAGGCTTTGCTCAGCCAATTGGAGCTCACAGGTTTGACCAATCAGGGCGGGGACTTCTGTCTATATAAGCCATCTCCCAGCTGGCTCAGATGTTTGGCATTAGACCAAAGACCTGAAGCTGTGTTGCCTTGGCGGAAACAGAAGGCAGTGATGGAGTAGGGTGGTACAGACCTCAGACTCCTCGCAGCCCTTGTTTTCACAGAGGTGCTCTTGCACTATTAAGCTGTTCCACAGCAGTGCCATGTTGTATAAGTGTTGTGCTCTTTGCACTAAAGATTCCTTCGTCACCACACTGATCTTTTTGCCGTTTGAATTGGCACCGATGGTGCGCTGACATCGTGTAGGTCTTTCACCAGTGCAAGTTACTTTATAGGATTTATAGTAATTTAATTTAAAAGCTGCTTGCATAGGGGATATGGGCCAGAGTAAACTAGAGGCCACTGCAGGATTTTCACGTCTGGCTCTTGTAGATAGAGCTAGTGAAAACCTGCCATACGTAAGTGAAGTCATTTTAAAATACAACAGAGCAACCATTCCAGAGGAGTGGTTTGCATGTCTTGCTCCTACAACCTTTGCAAAGTTTGAACTGGGCAAAATAATTGTCTTACAAACAGCTGTAAAGCTAACAGGAAAGCAGGTATCCTGACCATGAAGACTGATTGTTATGGACATTCCTTAAAATCCATAACCAGAGAAATGGTGAGTCATAATCTTTTTGCTGGTGGAGTGTCTTGCTTTGATGTTGATGGAAACAGAATCTGCGAAGCACAGTAACACAAAGTGCAATAAAATGAAGACCGCCTATGTAGCTAACAAGTAATAGAAGACCGCCTATGTAGCTAACAAGTAATATAGCTTGGTATCACCAATAGAAAAGTCCTTCCTTCTGTTCATATAATTATCTTTCCTTTTCTCATAAAAACGCCATTGCCTTTGCCCTGAAATTGGAACACAATTTGGGTTTCCGCCTGAATCTATGCTCCTGATTGCAATTCTATGATCTCAAATAAATGTTTGTTGCCTCTCACTTTGACTTATTATTTTTAAGTGAACAAGCTGTTGACTATTCTGTCACCAAAAGAATTTTATTTGGGAAAATAAAGAAATTCAGTCTGATGCATGCAGACATGGTGAGCCACAGGCACACATTGAACTGGACCAAGACAGAGAAGGAACTTAGAAAAGGAAGAGAAAGTCAGGGAGAGGGGCTGTTACGTTCACAGAGCTCTGTTATGAACAGGGTTCTTCCTGTAGGGTTATGAGATGACAGAGTACACAACTTCTCCCATTAGCCCTAGCTCCTCACACAAACCCTTATGATTGACTGCCTGGTTAAGTCTCTGTCATAATTTTTATCAAAGCTAATTTGGGGAAGGGATCATGCAGAAACTGGGAGCCAGGACTTTGGGGTTCTATAGATTATGGGTTGCCTTGAGTCAAAGCATGTTGTTCTCACACACAAAATACTGCTCAGTGTGCAACAAATTGGTGTGATGAAGCACTCAATGTTGCATTCAACTGAGCACTTCCTTGGGTGATTGGCTGTTGTGTAAATTTGTTTCAATGACAACTCTTTAAGACTGAATGAAAAGGTGGCCTTATCTTTTATTAAGTCTTTTGGGCTTTCTCATTAAAAAAGTAACCAACTTCATACTAGGAAAAAATGTGTTAAGGCACGATTTCTAATATGTTGAAATAACTATAAGGGACATTTAAGAAATAAATAAGGGGGTCAGCCTGTCCTCTATACATGTTACCCCATTATTAGGGAGAAAAAAATAAAATCTAACTTAATAATCACATGTGCTTGTGGTTCAAAAATCATGCTTGCTCATTACATGAAATATGAAATCAAAGGAGAAGGATTTTACTCACCCCATGCTATTTACTGTTCATTTCATTGAAAGCATAAAATATTTCCAAAAATTGCCCAGGCTGGGTGATTAAGTGGGTTGGAGTGTTGTCCTCCACACCAAGAAAAGGTTACGGGTTCGATCCTGGTCCAGGCACATATGGGAGGCAACTGATCGATTGATCGATGTTTCTTACATCAATGTTTCTCTCTCTCCCCCTCTTCCTCCCTCCATAAAATCAATAAACATGTCCTCATGTGAGGATTTAAACTTTTTTCCAGAAATCATAATCTTAGCTAGTAACTCTTCAGTTAAGGCATAGAAGATCAATGTCTCCCTTATATGGTTGTTGTGACATTTGAGTTAAATAACTGTACTCAGAACAGTGCCTGGCCTGTGGAGAGCTCAATAAATTATTTTTATTACCATCTTACTATAATTGAAAGCAGGATTTGCCTTCTTTTGGTTTCCCTATTACCAAGCCCAGTTGCCTAGCATATAACAGGTGTTCAATAAATATTTATCCACTGTGTGAGATTCAAGCTTTCAGCATTCACACGCAGGACTTTAATCAGTTTGAACGCGTTATCCGATCACCAGAGCTCCCAGTGCTGTTGCCTAATCTTCAGAGTCTGCTCTGCTTGAGTGCTGAAAACACTCCCTCTAAAGGAGCAGAACCCCAACTGGCTGACCTTCCACTTAGCTGGAAGGAACAGATGAAAGGAATTTATGTTTTTCCCCTAAGTATTTTGTTACCTCAGAATATTATATTGCTTTTGTAGCATAAGTGGTTATACGGGGGTGGGCAAAAGTAGGCTTACAGTTTTAAGTACACAGAACAGTGTTTATTTTTGTTTATTAATTATGGTATTACTTTCCATACAAACTGTAAACCTACATTTGCCCACCCCTGTATATCTTTAAGATTTTGTCTACCTTAAGACATATACATACAAAGCATTGTGGGATACTTGTTTCAGAATTGTAAATGTAGTGTTAGCCTTTTAAAGCAATAGCTATCCTGCCAGTAAAATTAGTGAGCACCTGGGATTGGGAAACAGGCTGCCTGAATCCTAATCCTGGCTCCACCAGCTCATTAGTCGTGAGACATTGGACAAGCAGTGCAATTTAACCATTCCCAGCTTCAAATTCTTCTCTGTAAAACGGAGATCAGCCTTACCTAATTCTTGAGCTAGTAACTGCAAAACTCCTAGAACCTACCCAGCTCACAGTAAGCTTTGCACTATGTCTTTAGCTACTGAAGATTACCTAGACCACTTCTCAAACTATGGTCTCTGAACCCATAGTATCAACATCATCTGGGAACTTATTAGAAACAATGGAAACTTATGGAATCAGACCTAATGAATGAGAAATTAGGGGTGGAGGGTCCAGCAGCACATTTCAACAAGCCCTCCAGTGATTCTGCTGCATGCTCATGTTTGAGAACCACTGAAATAGACTAATTAGAATCCTACCAAGCTCTCTTACTTCTCAAAGACCCCCCTCCGACATCTGTAGTATTAAAATAATTAAGATATACTAAAGATTAAAAGTGCCAACCAATGGTTGTTTTGCCAATTCAATGCCAACAAAAATGCCCAACTTGGGGTGCAGTGAAGGAAACTTTATCCAGTGCAAAACAGCTCAACTGTGATACAGCACAGCTATGAAAACAGCATGGCTGTGAGGCAGCCGTGGGGCGAGGCCCCTCTCTGGCTAGACACCTCCGCTTTTCCAACGTGCGCCCTGCTCTGCTGTGCCCTGTGCAGGCCTGCTTTGTGCTGTGCTGGTCTGTTCCACTCTGCTCTGGCAAGACATCCTCCGTATTTTATCTCAGTCACAGACAAGTCTTCAGTTCCGGGTGGAAAGGGAAAGTGCCTCTCATAGCCCGAGGGGAGCTAATGGACAGACATCCCTGCCCCTGGTCCCTGATTTGTCCATCCTCATTCAAGTAAGACTCCAAATCCTCACATAGTTTGACTAATCCGAAAGGCACTGTCCTGATTTGTTGCAATGAGGCTACTTTTATTGGTCAGTGAAGAAGCTTCAAAGGGGAGGTGGGGGCAGATATAGCCACAACAACTCTAATTGGATGGGGAAAGCCTCAGTCCTATTGGGTGAAATAGGACTCCAGGAACTCCTTTGTAAGGACTGGCTCAGATGACAGAAACCGTGCAGGCCGGCAGTTCAGGGCAGGCTTCTCCCTGAACTGCAGTTTGCCTGAAAGACCCCTGTGTAGAAAGGCCGCTAGACTGGTTTGTTTTTGTTTTTTTTTATTTGAACCCAGTTAAATGCCAGGAGCCATTCCTAGTAAGTATCTTCTTTCTCAGGGTTCACAAATGTTAACTGGATGGTTTGATTCTTCTCATAATATGAACAATCAATTTTATGGACTGTACTGAAACTGAAGGCCACCTGTCACCTATCCTAGGAATGAAATCTATGGACCAAAATTAAATACAGAAATAATTCTAAAACTTTAAATTTTGGTCTTTTTTTCAATGTTACCTCACTAAACCTTCATCTTTTTCCTGTATAAATTATAGAAATATTAAATTTCTACGATTCTGATTCTTACACTTAAAACTTGAGAGCCAACAAAGAAATGTTTGAAAAGTTGTCAGCAAGGCTTTGAAAAATTGGGGGGAAACCTAATAAGGCTGTGGCAAACAAACAAACCTAACTGTGGTGTATCTGCAAAGATGATACTATTGATCCAGTTTTCGTTATTTTTATTAAAAATTATTTTCATGTGCTTATAGCACTGGTTCATTCTTGCACTTCTACTTATGATTTGAGCAGGTGGCTGTTTTTGTCAGGTTAAGCAGAGAGAAAAAAATCACAAATTGAAGGGACTACTTCAAATACAGCCAGTCATTACACAAGCCTGAATAAATATACAGTAGGTAATATATGCAAATTTTAGAACAGTGCAATATAGTACATGTGGGTAGATCTTACCTGATACATCTCATTCTACTCCACAAAGTTCCTTTGGTCAGTCTACTAAACAGATTGTTTTTACAGAAAGACCCCACTGTCTTCATTTTATTAAATGTTACTATTGTTTTGTACCAGGATAAAATGACCCTGTAATCTTGTACTTCTATAAAAAACTATGGTACATTTACACAATGGAATTCTATGCAGCAGAAAGAAAGGAGCTCCTACCCTTTGCAACAGCATGGATGGAACTGGAGAACATTATGCTAAGTGAAATAAGCCAGGTGGTTAAAGACAAATACCATATGATCTCACCTTTAACAGGAATCTAATCAACAAAACAAACAAACAAGCATAATATAACCAAAGACACTGAAATTGAGAACAGGCTGACAGCCACCAGAGGGGAGAGGAGAGGGAATTTCAGGGGAAAAGGGGAAGGGTTTAGAGCAACAAGTATAGAGGACACATGGACAAAAACTACGGGGAGTGGAAATGGAAGGGAGGTGGGGAGGGCTGGGGAGGTGGGCTGGGAGGGGAGTAAAAGACAGAAAACTGTACAAGAACAATTAAAATTTTTAAAAATCTGAAAAAAAATACTGACAGAAATAGCACTTTGTATTTAATTAGGGAGAATTAGTTATATGTTAACAAAACTTCTTAATTAGTATTAACAGTCTAGTTAGGGCTTCAGTGAAGGAAAGACTGCTCCCTAAGATGTGCTTAATTTATTCTTGACCTCATAATGAAATGAATACAGCCATATCTGTTCCTGGAAGAAGTGTGTCAAAAGATTTTGAAGAGACATGCATTATTTGAAAGCAATGTAGTTTTATTATTTTAAAATATCAGTATTATATTTCTTACACAGAGCTGCTAAAACTAGTTTTGGGGGTTGGTTCTAAAAACTTTTTGGCTTTTTGTCCTGGCTGGTGTGGCTCAGTGGATTGAGCACTGGCCTGTGAAACCAAAGGTCACCAGTTCAATTCCTGGTCAGGACACATGCTTGGGTGATGGGCCAGGTCACCAGCAGGGGCCATGCCAGAGGCAACCAATCGATGTTTCTCTCACATATCAGTGTTTCTCTCTCTCCCTTCCGCTCTTTCTGAAAATAAGTAATTAAAATCTTTAAATTTTTTGTTGTTGTTTTTAAATGAATTTATTCTGTGGATAGGGAAAATACCATTCTTAAAATCTAAACATATGCCCCATGGCACAGGATTCAAGTGAAAACATCAATATGAACACAAATATATGTATATTTATGTACACACAGATAATTTTAGGTATGTACATGTTGACATACATACAGGGAGGGGCAAAAGTAGGTTTACAGTTTTAAGTACATGAAAAAAGAGTTTACTCTTGTATTATTATTTATTACTATATTATTTTCCATGTGAACTGTAAACTTTCTTTTGTCCCACCCTGTATATATTTCATAGCTCTGTTTGCTGGGAGTGTCTAGAAGCAGTGACATTCGGTAGCCACAAGCACATCCAGTGTCCAGATCTTGGTTTCTAAGTTCCATCAGAAACCAATCTCTAGTAAAAGGAACTGAAGAGGCTGACATTAGGGCTGGGAATACACAGGAAAGTTGCCTGGAGCAACTTTCCTACTTTTTGGCCAGAAACTATGGAAGTGGTCAAAGATCCAAAGGATGGGCATATCAGAGACCCAGGGGCCAACCTGACTAAACTCCCAATAGCCAAGCTAGAATGATTTGAGCAACAAAATAAACATTATCCACAGTATAAAAGTAGTATACATGAGTCCATATTGATATAAATAAATAACTAACTAAATAAATGGGGGGCACAAATCTTTGTTACAGAATTCCAAGCACTACACATACATACACCCCCTTGCAGGGGGTACAAGGTAATCTTGCCCACCCTCCACTTCCCATAGACTGGACTTGATGACTGGCTTCCAAAGAATGAAAGTATGGGTAGGGAAAACAGTAACTTTACAGTGGAGATAGCTAACAGACACCATCTTAACCAAGCATCTAAAGTTATCACAACATCAACTTGATAGTATTCAACTCCTCATATGATTTGATGAGAGCCCTTCACCTCTGTGATTTTCCTCCTAAAAATCCATAACCACAGTCCAATCATGAGGAAAAAACATCAGACAAACCCAAACTGAGGGGCATTCTACAGAACATCTGACCAGTACTTTTTAGAACTATCAAGTTTATGAAAAACAAGGAAAGACTGATGAACCATCATAGACCCGAGGTCGAACAGACATGACTAAATGCAGTGTGGTATTCTACACTGGATCCTGAAAAAGAAAAGTGACATTAGTGGAACAATTAGTACAATGCAAGTAAAGCTGAATTTAATTAATAGTAATGACCCATGTTGGTTTCTTAAGAACTGTTTCATGGTTAGAGTAAAATGTTAACATTAGGGGTAGGACATATAGACGAAGCCTTCATATTATTTTTTTGCAACTTTTTTTGTAAATCTAAAATTATTCCAAGATAACAAGTTTTTAAAAACCTGAACATATAAAAACAGCTTCTACTGATTTTTGTATATATGACCATGAATTAAATATTTAAAAAGACATTCTGACTTTGTCTTGAGAAAGCCAATGCTGCCAAGAAAGTCCATGAATTTATTAGAAGTTTCAAGTTACTTGGTGAAGTATTTCAATAGTAAATATTGATAAAGATTAAATATTGATAATGGCTTATAAAACTGTACCTTTAAAAAAGTCTGAAAAGTATCAATTAAGTGTTCCAAACGTTAAGTTCCCAGTCTGTTCACTTAACCATGAGGAGGGACACACTTGCCTTGTCCGCTGGAGGACACATCTCTGAGCGGAACAGCTATCGCCACCTCAGTTGGGGTGGCTGTCGGGCCCTCAGCAATGACATATACAGTAAGTATGACTTCACACTGTCGATAGGTTCTGCGACTTTAAGTGCAACTTCATATAACAAAGCCAGTTTTACCACAGGCTAACTGATACAAATAAGAGTTCAGTTTCTGTATCATCTCATCAATGATGTTGAGGACCTGCTGTATTTAGTTAGGAATGTGTCCTTTTTTCCAGAACATTTTTCTTTCTTCCTAATTCTGCCTGTAATGACTTAAAAAGAACCACTTCTCCTGGTGGTGTATTTCTCTGACTTTCCAAGTAGTGTCTTAATAACTTTGATCACAGGTTACTGAAAAGATACATATGGCTTGGGATTCTGGGCTCAGGAAAGTTGACAGCCAGCGGTGAGCAGAGAGTAGTCGAAGACTACAACTGAGCTTTCGAAGGGGCTGAAAAGCTCTCCACACTCACATTTTCAGAGGCAGTTGAGGTTGTGGATTTGCTCTTAAACATCTGTTAGTAATTTTTCACATAAGTGAGAGATTTAAAAAAGACAGTTCTTTGTATCTTGCTTTGCCATCCCTTTTGACCCCACAGTTAAGACTTGACCCACCCCAACAATATCAAGTACAGTTTTTATTAAGTCCACTTAATAAAAATATCCCAGAATATACTATGAGGAGCAAGTTAGGGAATAAACACCAAAGCCTAACAGAATATGACTCTAAGATGTGTATGTTAAGCAAGTTTTCATTTGTCTCATTAAATCTATCTTTTCTCCAATTAGGCAAAGATTATAGCAAAATATGACATTTGTTAGAGGAGTGGTTCATAAAATGGGAGAGGCCGTGCTTCTGAATTTTATTCACATCACTTCATAGGCATATTATGTGATACCTACATATCCTGGTTTTGCTCCCTGAGAGGTCACCAGCGAATGGTTCCAATTTTATAGGAAAAGCAGACATGGAGACCTTCTCCTTGTAATTAGTCCTGTCATTAATAGAAATGTGACTTCTTCATATGCTCAATGGGCTACAGAAAAATAGCGTACTTTTTGTTAATTAAAATAGAGAAAAAATAAAGTCAGGTCCTTCCAGGCATAAATGTATATTTAAAATTTTTCAGTAGACAAATAACACTTCTGAGTGATGGTCTCCCCATATTTCCAAATCAGGTAATGTTGAACATACATTATAATGAATTTCACATTTGACTTCATTTTTTTGTTTTGTAGATATGGCAATACACACCTCTTCCTGACATTGGTCAAGACAACTGGCACACTAAGGCAGCCATGTATCCAGGAACATAACCTCCCCGACTTTTTCTTTACTTTGAAGTTTCGTGTTTTTTTTAAAGATTTACTTATTTATTTTTAGAGAGAAGGGAAGGGAGGGAGGGAGGGAGAGAGAGAGAGAACATCAATGTGAGAGTTGCCTCTCGAATATCCCCCCCAGGGACCTGGCCCACAACCCAGGCGTGTGCCCTGACTAGGAATTGAACCTGCAACCCTTTGGTTCACAGGCCAGGACTTAATCCACTGAGCCACACCAGCCAGGGCTGTTTCAGGGTTTTTTTTTTTGTTTTTTTGATTTTAGTTTGAAGTTTTAATGTCAAAATAAGGTCTTACAATAAGAATCAGGCAGTTTTATGCTGTAAAAACCATCAGTTCTTTGCCAAAGGTTATCTTCTTTCATCCTCATCTGCTGTCACCACTTATCAGCATCTTCTTTAAAGATCAGTTTTTACTTCATAGCGACACTGACAGGCGGCTCGTTGGCTGTCCAGGTACGGTTTACAGCCTAAATGTATAACACTGTCAAACAACAGCTCCACTGCTGTTTCACATGCTGCAAAGTAAGAAAAGTGCCATTACTGTGGGGAAATGTCAAAGCACCATGCTCTCTTCATGCATGTTACATGTTCCAGTACAGTGTCAAGCACCTCTTTCGTGGGCACTTAGCTGTATGCTGGTGAAAGTCTTCGCAAACCAGAAACATATACCCACGTATACAAAGACTTCGTTTCAGCCACTTGACCGTGTGTCTACTTTTTCTTTGCATGCAACTGTTTGACCCAATTTTCTGTATTAGACAAATGAGTCTCTTTCAAGAGCACTGATCAACCAGCTCATCACTGTTAATTTTCCTCTCATCTGAAAAATATCATTGTTAGAGATGCCTGATAACAATTATGTTTGCATTTCAAGGGAAGATTTTTAGATGCAGAAAAAATAAAGGTCAAAAACTGAGAAACATCAAAACATTTAATTCTGGCCAATGGCTTCTAAGAACTGAGCACACATCATTTAAGATGCCTAAGTAAATGGACCCTAGTCTGTTTCTTTGACCAATGCCCAAATTTAGCTTGGGATGGGAGGTAAGAATCAAAGTGGTTTTCATCTGGTAGGGTTTAACAATTTTTTTTAAGATTATAAAAAAGGAAATGGATTTACTTTGGAACACCCAGGCGAGATTATCTTAATACACTATACTTATAGAGAGACAGCACAGAGTGGCTTCCAGTTGTCCAAATACATCCAGTTTCAAATACTCATGGTAAGAAAATTTTCATTATAAAATCATCACATTATCAAAGTTCCCCAAAAGACTGTGCCATTAAGGAACACACCTGATCACAGAAGTGTAGAGGATGTGATTGTTAAATGAAAGATTGAAAGGAGTTTGGTTTCATCACTGAGCTACATTAGCATGACCTCAGATCAGAAAACAGGAAATACGTGCCCCTGTGCTTCAGCTGTACAAGTTGACCTTAGCCGAAAGCATGCAAGGGGATTCAAAGGTGGAGCATTCAAGTTCCACCTAGAGCAGAGATTCCTTCTTTGACAGTTATCAGTAGGGTTTCAGAGTCAGACCAGTGAGACTGTTTGGGGAAGACTGTAGTAGACAGAACGCATGTTTTAGAGTCAGAAGTATGTCAGTTGGAGCAAGTTACTCCTTTCCGAACCTCAGTTTCCTTCCTAGAAAAACGGGTATAACAGCACCTACTTCTTTGGACTTTTGTAAACTTCGATAAAAATATATCTAAAGTATAGTCTATTATGCAAAGTACTTAAAAATGTTAGTTTCCTTTTGTGCCCCTTCTAATTGCCTTTCTTCTTCTCTTTTCAGTGTGTGGTACATTTTTTGGCTTGACAGTAAAGAAATCTTGTAACTGATAGCAACTGTGCAGTTATATGTAAGCCCACAAATATCTCATTTTCCTCAGTAACTCTGAGATAGGGGTCATCATCCTCCATCTCAAATGAGACAGCAAAGCACCTTTTCCCTTTGCTGATTTTTGCCTTGCGTCCCTTCACTGTGATAATCATCACTGTGACTACAGCTATACGCTAAGTCCTGAATCCACCTAGCCAACCACCGAACCTGAGGGTGGTTTGGGGGACCCTCCTGACACATACATATGAAGAGACAGAGTTAAGACTCAAATCTTCTAGAACTTCCAACATGCTCTACTCTTAACTCACTGGATCAGGGTTTCCAGGAACTTGCGTGAATTCCTCTCTGCCTCACAAAACCCTCTCTCACGGTTTCCTAACACTTTTTGTTTCCATGACTATATATAAATCATTTCAGGTTACAAAATCATCGAATCCTCATCTCAGAAAATCGAAGCAGCTGTGTTACAACAGATAACGTAAGACTGAAAGATCTCTATCTGTAAGTCCTGCACTAGAACACAAAGCATTCAATAAAACTTGACGGCCCACACTCATCCCCATCCCGCTGGATCACGCTCACCCTGAACATGCTGAGCGAGTCCCAGAGTTTTCTGCACCCCCCAGCAGATCTTGGAGAGGCAGTACTGGAACTCCTCGTCACAGTCGTTCTTGCTCTTGCCGCAGGTCTCGTAGCACCTGTCGTGGTGGTTGCAGCACTTTGTCAGGGAAGGGATGCCGATATTAAGCTGAAAGAGACATTTGGATGGATTACTGTTGATGAGATTCAAAACTCCACTGCTGAAGTTCTGCACTGAAACATCAATGAGAAATCAATGACAATGACTGCTATATAATCTCTAAACTCCATTTCTGCCTACGAATGTTTTTCATCTTACATTCCTCTCAACGGCGATCACACGCACCCGCGTTACTCTGCGACCCCCCTCATGGCCAGGCCTCAGAGCTCCCTCATTGGCCGTGGCAGAATATTTACAGTTACCTGCTGCTGACGAACACAACTTCCAATTGCCCAAAGCACAAAACATACTTTTAAAAACAGAAAGTAAGTCTGAGAGCTTTTAAAGAGTTCTCCAGGAGCTGGGCGAGGAGGATTTTTGGATATTCCAAAGTATTTTGTACCTCATCCCCCAAATAAAATGTACTTCATACGAAATGTCACTGAAAATTTTTAAGCTCCTAAAACTCAAATTTTGTTTGTTGTTTTGAGGTTTAATCTTTAAGTGTTCCTCCAATCCCTAAAGATACTGTTCCTTTGAATCTATAATTCATATCTTTAACTAATTTAAATTACTTTATATGTAAAACCCTTGTGTCTAAGAATCACTCACAAACATTTTTCCCCATAATACTTGGCTCAGATCCAGCTTCCCCTACCACAAACACACAGCCATCCTGCTTAACCTAATTTTAATATAGAAAATATTATGCCTTTTCTATACTTTTCATCCTAAGTAGTATTTCTTATATAATAAATCATATTTGTGGCACGAGGAAATATCACTTAAATGGTATTAACATTTACAAGATTAAAAAATAAAACATGACTATATAAACTAAATAAAACTATATTTAGTTTTGTTAGGACTTGTTTTTTAGCTATAAAAGAATAAACCTGATCACTATTACAAGTAAAATTATTTGTGAGCCGAAGAACACACTGATAGTTTTGCATTATCAGTAGTATTACATAGCCTAACAATTGTAAAATTTATCAAATAAAAAATAATATTTACATGAACACCAAATAGTGGAGAGCCACATCCATTCGGCGGGGAGGGTTTAAAACCGTAACGTGGGAAAGGCTTAGATCCTATAAAACATAAATGGTATCATAATTAATTGTCAAATAGGATAGAAAATACATACGCAAAAAGGTTTACAATGTGCTACACTAGCCTTGGAAATACTTAATATTTGGATGCTGACATAAGTGAATATGTCTTTATTCTCATGAGCATTAAGAAGGCTAATTTGTCTACCTTATTATTTTTATTTCTCCTTTAGTGAAATAAGTATAAATGTATATATACACACTTGTGATGGCTCATAAGATGTATGGTGGTGGTTCATAAAATGTAATTATATTTGTAAACCTACACCATGTAAAACATACAAAAGCTTATTCTGGACTTCTGGAGATTTCAGAGGTCTCATGCCAGATTGGGTCCACACATATGAAAGAAATCCATCTTATTTTCCTGTACATTCTAACACTTACCTTTTTAAATTAAAACCTATAAGACGAGAACTGTATCTTCTTATCCTTAGCCAATGTTCCATCTCACACAAATCTCAATAATGATTAACTAACCAGTTACTAAGCTGGAGCCTAAAGCTAAGGAAGACATGGTCACTTAATGATCATTTAATTACGGTAGTCATCCCATGGATGCCTGAAACTACAGATAATACTGAATCCTGCATATGTTACGTTTTTTCCTATGCATACATACCTATGATAAAGTTTAATTTATAAATTATATACAAGAAGAGGTTAACAATAACTAACAGTAAAGTAGGACAATTATCACAATATGCTGTAATACAAATTATGTGAATGTGGTCTCTCAAAACGCCATACTGTGCTGTGCTCATCCTCCTGTGATGATATGAGGCGGTACAGTGCCTGTGTGAGCAGATGAAGTGAGGTGTTCAGAATGGCGTGCAATTTAAAACTTGTGAATTGTTTATTTCTGGAATTCTCCATTAACATTTTCACACACAGGCTGACTGAGGGGAACTGAAATGGCGGAAAGCAAAGTTGTGGATAAGGGGTTCTTCCCTACCTTCACGTAAAAGCTTTGCACTATTATAAGACCTTACAGGACTACACATTCTAGCCCAAACTCTAGCCAATCATTTCACAAATATACCGCTTTGCCAGCCAAGGACAAAAGTCAGGAATAAACCTTGTGAACTACATTACTCCAGCTATACTCTCCCTGATAGCACCAACAGTTCAGTAACAATGCAAAAGATGACATTATCATCATCCTTAAATGTTGAAAGGTACTTTAGAAATCTCTCCTCATGTAAAATAGAAATCACTGACATACCACCTGCAGTGCTACCATCGTGCTCCAAGCCACCCTGGATTATCGCCATAACCTCCGCACTAGTCTCCCTCTTTCGGTTTCCCCACCCCATCCCACCTCCAGCTCCAGTCCAATATCAACACTGATCCTGATTCTGTTCAAATATGTCAGATGGAATTTTTCCTCCACCAAAACCCCACCAATGGCTTCTCATCATATTCAGGATGAAAGCCAAAGTCCTTTCAGTGTCTATAAGCCCTATGCGAATCTGCCCCCCACACCTTCACTTCTCTGTCCTCATATCCTTACTATTCTCTCACCTCTTCCTCTTTTCCTCACTCCATTGCATCACATCTGTCCTCTGCTGCTGCCCAGACTCTCTGGGTGCCACAGTGCCACTGAACCTGCTGTTCCTCTCCACGGATGCTCTTCCTCCTGATACCTAGTTACTCCTTCACCTTCTCAGCGAGGCCTTGTCTCACCACACCATCTGCAGCACATGACGACCTCCTAACACACTGTACCACTAACCTACTTACTTCGTTTATCATCTGTCCCCAATACTAAAATACAAACTCCTTGAGGGCAGAAATTTCTGTTCTGTGACCCCAATGTCTAGAACGGCGCCTGGCACATGGTTAGATTCTCAATAAATATTTGTTGATGAATGAATGAGCAGAAGACTTGGAAGGCTAACCCTCACGGCAATTATTATACTCATTATAAACAGATAAACTAGTACTACTGTTCCTCCTTCAGTCTCAAAATTTTGAGTTTGGTGAGCTCATCAGCCTCCAAAGACCAAACACTTCTGGTTTGTCACATCTTTAAAATGACAAACTGAACTCCATTGAGTATGGACCTATTTTGAGCTGGATAAGGTACCTGTATTAATATAGCCTGGGACAGTTAGCATATGTTTCAGCTATAAATTCAGGGAAATAATAAAAACCAACCATGCCCACTATAGGAGAATAAAGAGAAACAAAGATAGTTCGGAGATTAGCTGGCAAAAACGAGAATGAAGAGCCGAGGATGGAGGAGAAGGTGGTTGTCTCAATCAAACAGGGCTAGAGCTTAAAGCTGCCTCAAGGAGGGAAGTTGGCAAAATGGAATAATAAAGAACCAAGTTCTAAAATACGTGAAACACTGGATAATAACACTATGAAATAAATGCTGGTAAACTGGCTTCCCACAAGTAGCAACAAGTGTGTGTTTGTTTTTGTTTCTTTTGAAGAAAACTGCTAATGTCATTTCCTGAGAGAGGCTTTCCCTGTTCGCGCCATCTAAAATAGCGCCCCTTCCTTTCCACATCCATTCCATACATCTTGGCTGATTTTATTCTTTTTCCTAACATTTATCGACCTTAAAATTAACATAATTAGTTTCAATGAGGACAGGAATTTGTCTTGCTCATTTAGAAGATGCACATAGTGGGCACCCAAGAAATTACTGGATGAAAAAAATGGGAAACATTTCTTGCTGATATTAAAACATTCTTTATCCTCAGCAAAAGCAAATAAACAGTAACAAGAACAGCTCTTGTCCCCAGAAAAGTGGAAAGTAATTAGTTTCTTGAAATATTTTAAAGTGTTCTGATGTTCTAAATTCACCTTTAAATTAAAATAATTGTTTTTGCCATGGCTGTTGTGGCTCAGTGGATTGAGAGCCGGCCTGCAAACCAAAGGGTTGGTGTTTTGATTCCCAGTCAGGGCACATGCCTGGGTTGGGGCAGGGTCCCCATTGGGGGACAAGTGAGAGGCAACCACACATTGATTTCTCTTCCTCTCTTCCTGCCTTCCCCTCTGTCTAAAAGTAAATAAATAAAATCTTTAAAATAAATAAATAAATAAATAAATGTTTCTGAACCAAACAAGTTGTATAGAAAGTTGTTTATTAAAGATTAGTACTGATACCAAAATTACAAATGTATTAATATCATTTTAAATGTTTTATAAATGTTGTTATAAGCTGCTGAACATCTAAAAAAAAATTAACATTTCTACTGGTGGCAGGTTTTACAAAGTGCTATGTGAACTACATTATGTACGCACACCTCCACCAAATCCTTTGTTGAATCCATAACCCCCCAATATACCCCAAATAGAGAAGGGGCTTCTGAGAGGTGATTAGGTTAAGATGAGGCCCTCGTGATGGGATTAGTACCATTGTAAGAAGGGATCCCAGAGATCTTGCTCCTCACTCACAGCCTACCAACCCCCACAAGCAAGAAGGCAGCCGCCTGCAGTCAGGAACATAGAACAGTGCTGGCGAAGCCTTAATCTTACATTTTCCAGCCTCCATAACTATAGCAAATAAATGTCCATCGTTTAAGTCACCCAGTCTATGGTATTTTGTTACGGCAGCCTGAGCAGACTAATACACAAAGCAAGCAGAAACTCACTAATAGAAGAAACTACATCTGAGTCAAATCAAAGCCATAATGTATTAGGGCCACTGTCCCCCAAAACTTGTAAGCAGATACAGAAAGCTGAGGAAAAAGAATGATAGATGGGAAGAAGAATTTAAAAAATAAAAACAAATCTATGCACAACTACATGAAAATACTATTCACTGTTTCACTTTTGACTTAAGCAACTGCTCCTCTCTTGATGATTTATGTCTTATCACCTGTATGGACTGCTGAAACCTAAAGATTTCCAGGGACTGAGACAATAGTTCTTTTCTCCAGATTTTTCTGACTTTTATGTAAATACTTCCAAACAGACCCATTGCTTTGACCTGAAAGCTACTGAAGCGGATGAGATGCATAAGGAGAAGGCAGCTGGGTCACACAAATACCTTAGCACTGTGTTTTGTAGGAAGCACAGTGTAAAATCCCAACCTGCTTTTCCTAACACTGGAGACTTTAACGTCATCATCAGCATCTCTGTAGGGCTCTTATGCTACTGTATTTTTCTAGTCCATTCACTTCCCATTTTCCTCAAATGTCCAACACTTTCCACTCCCATTTCCCTCCCTCTCATTTTTGACTCTACTCACACCCTCCTTCCAAGCCATCAGCAAATCCTTTAGGCTCCTTCAAAATATACCCAAAATTCAACCACATCTCACTACCTTTTATTGCTACCAGCCTGGCCAAAACCACCATCATCTTTTTGTCTGAATTCCTGCTCCTGTCATGCAGCCTCTTCCTTTCTTGCTCCCCTACCTCCTTGGACCCTTCTTATTCCCAACACGACAGCCAAAAGGATCCTGTTGAAACATAAATCACTGAATAAATTAATGACTTATTCATAGTTCAAAAACATGCTCCTCTAGCTTTGGGATTTGTCTGCTTCTCTTTGGTTCTGATTTGTCCACTTGCATTCCGAATATAGAAAGGTTGAAACAGTGTCCCAGGGAGCCTTCTTCAAGTAATTAAAGAACAATTTTCATTATGTCTAAATTATCAACATGGCGACTTGGAACCACGGTCCTACGCAGACAGTACTTACTAAGACATGAAAGGATTTCCACTGAAGCATCCTAAATGATCATGTTCATTTGGGTTTTCACGCTGGAGACCTTGCTCCAAACTCCAAATGGTAAATTTAGTTCGACTTGTGGGAAGATAAAAAAGGATTAAGCAAAAAGGAAGATTAAAATAATCTTTTTAAATAGGAATTGTATCCATTCAACTTAAGAGCTATTTTAAATATATGAATACATAAACTCTAGAACCTCTGACTCATGCATAATAAATTTATGAAGACTATTCCTACCAAGTGTTCTTATCTCTGTAAATGGCAACTACATCCTTCGTCTGGCTCAGGCCAAAACCTTCAGTGATCTTGACTGGCCTTTACACTTGCTGCTCCTCTGCCTGGAGTGTTCTTTCCCCAGATCATCACCGTTTCCATTTTCCAACTCCTCAAATGTTATCTTATCAGCGAGGATTTCCCTGAACAGCCAATGCAAAAGAGTAAACTCCCGTCCAACACTGCCACCAGCGTTTTCTCTGCTTTATCCTTCTTGAAGCACCTCATACCTACATACACTGCACATCTGGCTTATTTTACTTTTTCATTAGTTTATAGACTGTCTCTCCCCACTAGAATGTAGGCTACATGGACAGAAATTTTGGTCTGTTTTATTCAATGATGAATCTCCAACGGGTAGAACACCTAACACAAAACAGGCACTCAAATATTTGTATAATTAATGAGGATAACTAAGTGAAACTGTGACAACTGCCTGAGGAAAGGCAAGCATTTAATCTTCAAATTACTTATTCTTCTACAAGGTCCTCTAGAAGCTCTACAAGGACAAAAGCATCTTTCCAGATCGCATACTGGTAACATTTGGTCATAAATTTAGGAAGAAATGAAACATCTACAACATCATATTACATAAGCTCTAGCTCATTCTTTAACTCCATTAACACAAAACTAGAAATTCTGTTGAGAATTACAGGCAGCAGGTAGCATCAGAGTTTTACACGGTATATTCCTTGTATATTCCTGGTATGTTCCTTTTAAATTCTCCTACACACGATCTGGTTTCACTACCAGTCATTGAGCTCCCTATTCTTTTGAGGTGCCAAGCATTAATAGGCCCAGAAGTTGTCTACTCTTACTGGAAACATGATCTCCCAAGTATTATTTTAGCATTTTGAATATCCAAAGAGAAGTCCAAGTACTTTATCTGAACTATTGTAAGAAAGATCTCTGCCTGAAATACTAAACAAGTTCTCAGATTCAAAGCTAAAGTTAAAAAAAGTGAAAACATAAATCAAAACAATTATATTAATATCAACTATATTAACCAACAATGAGGAGGAGGCAACACTGATATCTACGGAAAGAAAATTACTGTCAAGTTTTGATAGACCAATTTTATAGAATATACCGGAACTCTCTCTCAACAAGAGAGTACACCAAAAGTCTGTACAAAGGTCGCAATGTATTTTCTGTAGCTTTGCAGGAAAAAAAAATTAAATCTAAGTCTTAAGAAAGTTCAAACATCATGACTTTAAAATTCTCAGTATGTTTTACATGTTCAGCTGACTAATTTAAGGAGCTAAAATATAGAGCTAAAATCAGTGTCTTCCACTCCATTCCCTTGATGCGCACGTCACCAAGTTCTTAGGGAACTTTGTGCAACAGCAAACAAAAAAAGAAAACTCAGAAGCAATGAAAACAGAGCGGAGAGTGCACACTCTGGCGATGTCTCACATTCTAATAGAGGTGCGACTCGTAACCAGGTGGCTCAATGACAAGAATGGCAAGATTCTAGCAGTGGTTAGGTGCTCCCACGGCCAGAGGACAGCTTCAAGGTCTTCCTCGCGTCTCACATTGCACGCTCTGTCCCCCCAGAAGCGCGAGCCTCACAGTGCGGAGTTCCCTCTCACCGTCACTGCACTTATACTGGCAGAGACCATCCTCGCCTCCCAAAAGGTCCAAGGCGGCGTTCAGGTACGTGTCGATCTTGTGAACACCGTTTCGGATGGTCTTCAGGGTGGCCCTCCAGTCCGTGGACTGGGCCTCTTCCTGGCACCTGAGCACCGCGGTGAGGACGAGGAGGAGAGCGAGCGCGGGACACCGGAGCAGGGCCATCCGCGTAACGCCCAGGCACGTCGGAACCACCAGTCCCCCGAGCCGCGAGCCGCGCGCCCCCACAAAGCCTGAGGGGCACGGTAGGTAGCGGCGCGCGCCCCTTTGCTCCACCGCGGAGGCCAGTCCCGAGCCCACGCCTCCTTCCTGGCTGGGAGGCTGGCCCTTGACGCCGTCACGGTGCCCCCGCGGGACGCGGCCTCCCCGAGCGCCTGCGCCACAGCTCAGGGCAGCGGAGAGGCGGGGCGGGAGCGAGCGCGGGATGGTGACGTGTGCACGCCCACGTGGTCGTGGCGCCAGCCCCGGAGGCCCTGCGCTTTGCTGTTAGTATGGCTTAAGCGGGTCGCACAAACTAAATACTCATGCGGGATCCTTCCTCCCACCCGGAGGCCGATTAAATGAGTCCCAGGAAGCAATGGGCATCGGTGTTTTTCAAAAGCTCCCCTGGTGATTGTGGAGGACCTCCCGATGGAGAACCCCGGTGGACCAAACTGACCTGCCGGGGCTTAGCCCAGCCACCCCGCGGGACAAGCGTATCTGGGTGTGGACAACGTCAGAGAACTGAGCGCCTGTGGCCCCTTGTAGAGGTCGCTGCGAAGGGTCCAGCCGAGTTTCGGATTTAAAGATGTGATTTTGTGCCGGGGAGGTGGGCAGATGCTGGACTCTCGCGCGTCTTTCCCTGGTTCTCCTGCCCGAATGGCCGCGGTCAGGGGAGCGGAGAGCCCAAGCACATCTCCAAGGCCGAGGCGGTACCTGACTCACGAGGGTGATAGTGAGCTAGATACTGGTTTAGAAATTCTGGAAGAAAATGGTTTGGCATTTAAAATCATAAGTTTTCTTCCTCGGGTAAGGAAGCAGTTTTAACACTTAAATGCAGTTTTAAAAAAATCTTATGGAAACTACTCTTTCCTACTAAACATATTTTGTAACTTGATAGCGCCAGTGACGTTTCTCTATATTTTTATCCCGTGCTGTGCAGTATCCTTAAATAACAATTGCAGTAATTTTTACCAGAGCTATAAATACCCCGTTATCTTAGTGTCCTGACAGTTTCCAAGATTTTTACAGTAAGATCCGGAGCAGTATTGCAAGTGTCGGGAATAGATGCGGCGTTTTCATAGTAATTGCAGATAAATTCTAGGTTGGCGTTTTGTGTTGGTAACAAGCTTCATGAGTATGTAGTAATTGCGCAGCGCAGAGTTCTTCAGAATTATATCCTTCTGTTTTGAGTGCTTACCCTGTGCCATGCACTTATGATCTCTCAAATGTAGAGCACCGTTTTACCGGAATGCAGTGTTTCGGACAGTTAGAAAAAGGCATCCCTCTCCGCATATGGATGTAGCCCAATCCCAGGCCCCAGCTTTACTCAGACCTTCAGCAGGATGCCCTTGCACCATTGTGGAGGAAGAAGAGAAATGCGACTGGATGGTATTCACCTCTTTCAATGAAGGAATGGAGGTGTGGAGAAGTCACGTGGCAATATCGCATCAAACCAAGGCCTCTTTCTACCGTCAGTCACAATTGCCAAAGATTACTTTTCTTTAACTTTGGACAGCACATTTCAACACATTCGGAAATGGAAACATTTGTAGAATTACCTTCTTTAGCTTTCTGGAGTATTGGTTTTCTCATTTCTGAAATGTGGATGTTGGACTGGAGGTCCCTCCTAGCACCAGTATCAAAACCCTTAAACTAGTCTTGGTTCTTCCTAGTTTTCAGAAAAACTGCCTGGTAATGAATAAGTCAAAAGGAAAGAAAGAATGTGGTAAAGTAACCTCGTTCCAGCCCATAGTTATAGAAGGACTCCTTTTTTTCCTTTTTTCTCTATGTATTTGCTCCTTGATGATCTCATCTAATTTCTAGTATCTTAACTACAGCCTCTATTCTGAGGATTTGGGCATAGTCCTGTCTCTCATCTTTCCTTAAGGATTAAATTCTCAAACTTGTTCCTCAGGCTCATAGAGCTGTTCCCTTTTTATCTCAAACAAATCTTTTCCACTGTGTTTTCCATGGGAATTACCACAATCTATCCAGAAAACAAGATTCAAAGTTTTCGCATTTTTTTAAAGTTCATTTTTAAAAGATTTTATTTATTTTTACAGAGAGGAGAAGGGAGGGAGAAAGAGAGGGACAGAAACATCAATGTGCGAGAGATACATTGTTAGGTGACCTCTAGCACACCCTCAACTGGGGACCTGGCCCTCAACCCAGGCATGTGCCCTGCCTGGGAATTGAACTGGTGATGTTTTTGGTTTGCAGGCCAGTACTCGATCGGAGCCACATCATCCAGAGCCACATATTTTTTTTCATATTCAATCATTAGATATTTGTTGTTCTGCTGCACTAATTCCAAGATTTGCTTTTCCTTCTCAATTCCTGCCATCAGATACCATTCAGCACTGACCACACAACCAGCTACATCATTTGCAGGACTCAGTATAAAATAAAAATGGTGAGGCCCTTGTTAAAAAATTATGAATGTGAAGGTGATGACAGGAGAGCATGAAAGCAAGTGTGGAAGGTTTCTGAGCTCAGGGCCTTGTGCATCTCTGCATGAAGCCAGCCCTGATTGACCAAATCATGTACCTTCTTCTAGATGATCCACCTCCATCTTTTCTTCCTAAATTGTTAGTATAAAATGCTTGAAAAGAGCCCCCTTTACTAACCAGCAAAACCTGTTATTATTGTGACAGACTATTGATTGCTGTCTTCCAATAGTCCGTTAGCACACTATCAACAGGATAGTTAGCACATGGCTAGTGTGTCTATAAATGCTTTGACTGTGGATGGCAGGAGCTGCCCAGCAAGCCAGTTAGGACATAATCAACTAGGAAGGACATTCTTATGGTTTGGCCCAGGGAGGAGCAGTGGAAGTGTGAAAGGTGGTCACATTCTAAATTTGACTTGATGGTAGAGCCAACAGGATTTACTAACGGATTTGTTATGGTACATGAGGGAAAGAGGAATCAAGGATGACTGGGGGGTTTTGGCCCCGAGTGGTTAGAAGGATAGAGTGTTCTCACTAATTGAAATGAGGATTCCAGAGGAACAGATTCCAGGGGAAATTTGGGGAATTAATTTCACACATGTTTGAGAAGCTTATTTTAAATCTTTAGTTCAGAAATGGGATAAGGGCTGGAAATAAATGTGTTCACCAGCACAGAAATGGCTTGTAAAGCCGTGGGCCTGGATGCATTCCTCTAAGGAGCGAGTGTGTAAAGAGAAGCAGAACAAGGTCTGTCCAACTTGCTGGAGGGAACTAAGGGTCAATGAAGGACACTGAACAGGAGCAGCAGTGCAGCAGGAGAGGGCTGTGTTCCAGTATGTCTAAGAAAGACAGAGCCATCGGTGCAGCTGATGTGGAGGAAGTGGAGGACTGGATATTGATCACTGGCTTTAATAATGTGGAGGTTATTGGTGAACTTCACAACCCAAGTTTCAATGAGTACTGGGCACAAAACACAGTTGTAGTCAGGGGAATGGGGAGATGCAATTGTAGTGAATGAATATTACCAAAGCAAAATTTTGAACATATAAAACATGCCGTATTTGTGCTCATTTTTGTCTGAATGGGTACCTTGGAATGTGATGATCTGGGTGGCTGAGACTAGGCTTTGTTTTCTATACAGTGCAATTATAAGGAGAATCAGTCAGATACCCCTCTAGAAGTCCCTAGTGGTTCCTTCCCTGTACATGGATCATCATGGAACATGGTTGTATTAATGAGGTAAGAATGCAAAATTTATTGGGTTTAATGTAAAACATTAACTCAGAATACTTGGAAACTAGAATATTATGTAATCCTTTGTGTTATTTGAAACCACACAAAATCAACAAAATACAAATTATCAAGGGCAGTTTCTGTTTTTTAGTATTTTCCAACATCTCAGTAAATGATCTCAACAGTGTTGTTGTGATGAAAGTCAAGGACCTACATCCAAGATTGCTCTATCCAGCAAAGCTTTCATTTAGAATGGAAGGGCTTTCATTTAGAAAGTGTCTTTATCTGCTTTTGGGATTAGGATGATACTCCTTCATAAAAAGAGTTTGGGAGTCTTCTGTCTTCTTGGAATTTTAGAATAGTCTGTGAGGGATAGGGGTCATCTCTTCCTGAAGGGCTTTGTTAAATTCTCCTGTGAAACCATCTGGTCCAGGGCTTTTTTGTGTTGGGAGTTTTTTTTTCATTACTGCTTCAATTTCATCTGCTGTTGCTGGTCTGTTCAGTCTTTCTGCTTCATTGAGTTTTGGGAGATTATATTTTTCTAGAAATTTGTCCATTTCACCTAAGTTTTTAAATTTCTTGGAATATAGTCCTTCGTATTAATTTCTTACAATTCTTTGTATTTCTGTGGTGTCAGTTGTAATCTCTCCTCTTTCATTTCTGATTGTGTTTATTTGGGTCCTCTCTCTTTTTTTCCTGATGATCCTGTTTAATGCTTGTCAATTTTGTTTATCTTTTCCAAGAACCAGCCCTTGGATTTATTGATGCTTAGATTTGTTCCTTTAGTCTCTATGTTGTTTAATTCTGCGCTGATCTAGGTTATTTCCTTCCTTCTACTTGCTCTGGGCTGTCTTTATTTGTCTTTAAGTTCTTGGAGATGTAGGGTGAGATTGTTTATTTGAAATGTTTCTATCTTTGTAAGGTAGGTCTATATCACTCTGAACTTCCCTCTCAGGACAGCTTTCGCTGTGTCCAGTAAGTTTTGAGTTTCTATGAGTTCATTTTCTTTTGTTTCCAGAGACTTTTTTTATTTCTTCCTTGATCTCACTCTTGACCCATTCATTGTTTAATAGCATGCTATTTAATCTCCATGACTTTGAGTGTTCTTCAATTTTGTCCTTGAGATTGATTTCTAGAGTTAGTCCCTTGTGGTCAGAGAAAATGCTTGATATGATTTCAGTTTTCTTGTATTTATTTAGGTTTATTTTGTGTCCTTTCATGAAGTCTATCTTTGACAATATTCCATGTGCATTTGAAAAAATGTATATTTTGCTTCTTTGGGATGAAAGGCTCTATATATATCAGTTAAGTTCATTTGATCTAGGGCATCATTCAATGCCAAAATATCTTTGTTGATATTTTGTCTGGAAGATCTATCCATTTTGACAGTAGGGTGTTGAAATGCCCTAATATAATTGTGTTGCTGTCAGTATCTTTCTGGAAGTCCTCCAAGATTTTATTGATGTATTTGGGTGCTCCTAAGATGGGTGCATATACATTTACAATGTTTATGTCTCCTCGATGGATTCTTTTCTTGAGTATTATGAAGTGACCTTCTTGGTCTGTTTTTATGGCCTGTTTCCTTTTTTTTTTTTAATATACATTTTATTTTTTCATTTCATTTTAATTGTTGTTCATGTAGGGTTTTCTGTCTTTCACTCCCATCCAAGCCCACCCCCCAGCCCTCACCACCTCACTCCCATTTCCAACTCCCCCTTTATTTGTCCATGTGTCCTTATACATGTTCCTGTAAACCCTTCCCTTTTCCCCTGAAATTCCCTACAGCTGTGTAGAAAAAAAAATGAAACTATAGCCCTCTTCTTGAAGCTGATATGAGTATTGCTACCCTGGCTTCTTTTTTCCTCTCCATTTGCTTGGAATATCTGTTTCCAGCCCTTCACTTCCAGTCTGTGTAGGTCTTTTGTTCTGAGGTGGGTCTCTTGTAGGCAGCATACATGTGGGTCGTGATATCTTATCCATTCCGCTACTTTATGTCTTTTGATTGGAGCATTTACTTCATTTATGGTTAAGTTTGTTTGATAGGTACTTGTTTATTGCCAGTATTTCGTACCTGTGTTCCTCTTTCTCTCACTTTTTTCTTCCTGTTCTTAAAGCAGCGCCTTTAGCATCTTGCAAATGTGGTTTCTTAGAGTTGTATTCTTTTAGACTTCTTTTGTCTGGGAAGCTCCTCATTTGGCCTTCCATTTTAATTGAGAGCCTTGCTGGGTAAACTAGTCTTGGTTGAAGGCCGTTGGTTTTCATTACTTGGAATTTTCTTGCCATTCTCTTCTGGTCTGGAGTGTTTCCATTGAGAAGTCAGCTGCTAGTCTTATCCTGGATCCCTTGTATGTTACTTCCTCTTTCTCCCTTGCTGTAAGATTCTGTCTTTGTCTTGGAATTTTGCCATTTTATGTATGATGTGTCTTGAAGTGGACCTCTTTGGATTCCTCTTGGTTGGGACTCTCTGTGTTTCCTAGGTTTGTGTGACTTTTCCCCTCACCAAATTATGGAAGTTTCCCATCATTACTCTTCAAACAGGTTTTCTATCACTTGCTATTCTTCTTCTCCTGCTGGTGTTCCTATTATAGGGCTATTATTACGCTTCATGTTGTTTAGCAGGTTCTTTAACCACCTCTTCATTCTTTCTGAATCTCTTTTCTGTTTCTTGCTCCTTCTGGGTGTTTTTTTCTACCTTGTCCTCCAGCTTGCTTATTCAATCCTCTGCTTCATCCAATCTGCTTGTAATTTCTTCTAGAGAGTTTTTAATTTCTGAGATTTTATTGTTCTTTTCTTCTTGGATTTTATTTATATTTCTATTATCTTTTTCATGCTGATGTAGTTCTCACTCAGTTTCTTGTAGTTGTCTGTGAATTCCTTGAGCATCTGTATAAATATTATTTTGGATTTTATGTCTGATAGTTTGGTTACCTCCATTTCGTTTAGCTGTTTTATTGGGGAGTTTTCCATTCCTTTCAATTGCATGTTCTTCTTTTGTCTCCCCATTTTAGGTGACTCGTTTTGTTTGTTTCTGCAATTCCTGATGTTTCCCTTTGCAAGCTGTCTCTGTAAGGTGAACTTCTGTGGTAGGCATTCCATGGGGGTTTGTGGTGTAGTGACTTTGATCTGCTTGTCTGGATGCTCTAGGTTTACCCTTTCTTCTGTGTGTGTGGGCTCTCTTGTGTACTTCGGTTTTTACCTTTTGGTGATTCCTTTATTGGTGGTCTTTGTCCTCCAGCAAGTATACTGGTGCTTGCAGCTCCCACCTCTTCTTGTATGTGATCAGTGGCAGGGATAGGCAAAATGGATTAACACAGGAGGAGAGTATTTTATGGAATTTAAAGTACCATCAGGTAGAGAATAGAGAGGAGATTCTTTGGATATGTATAGATTTAAGTGTGATATTTCATCCAACTAGCCAATTTTTGTAAAAGGTAAAAGAGAGATAAGACTCTTGTTAGAGGGGAGGAGGATTGTCAGCTGAATCCAGAAAACAGAGCAGTTTTGCAAAGTTAGATGATGAGCTATAGTGAGAGTAAAGCATAGAAAGTAGGCATAGTGTGAGAAGGAATAGAGTTAACGAGAAAAATAATAATGCTCAGGATTGAAGTGAAGTGGGATAAGATCATGGAGGGTTGCTGTGTAATATGTGCAATTGTACAGAACAATTATTTACAATAGTCCTGGAATAGCAGTAATATGACAAGAAGTATATGATTTGGATACCAAGATTAGAAAGTACCCAATCAAGAATTGTTTGTTATTAGAACATGGGTGAAGTTAAAGAAGGACAATTAAAATATAAGAAAAGGGAATAAGAAAAACCTGTGAAACAATGCAATTAAACAGAGAATAAAATGAAGAAAACTAAACATCAGGAAGGGAAGTAAAAAAAACACTATTGAAATAAAAGTGGTAAAACAATGAAAAATAATAATAATACACATAATAAAATGATAGCTCTATGAGACAGCAGAGTGACATTTGCCTCAGTTTCTCAGTGTTTGGATTTAGTCTTGTGCTCCCCATTTCGATCTGTTCTGGAACCTTTGTAACTTCAGGTCTCATTGTCTCACTTGGGGGAAGACAAAAAAGGAAAAAAAGAGAGGTTGAAAGAAAAAAAATTAATAATAAGCCTCCTATTGACTTTAAACCTGTTCAGAGATCTCTGCTGGTCCTCTTAGATGCCACAGGATAAGGGGTACTGGGCTTTGCATTTCTTCCTTTCTACAGTTTTGAGAGGATGGGGACCAGGTCTGGGCCACAATATTTACATTTTCCCAGCCACTGGCCCTGGTCCTCCAAGAGCTACCATGCTCAAATCAGCCACTCAGTCTCTGGGCACAGAGCATGAGTCAATCTCGGGCATGCCATTTCACTCATCCACTCAGTGTCAGGCACGCAGCTCCAGTCAGCTGCAGTTCCAATTAGCCACTCAGTCCCTGGGCTTCTGCAGCTTAACTCACCATCAGGGCAAGTCAGCCAGTGCTTGACAGTTCCTTACAAAGCAGCTGCCCACCATTCTTAACAAGTGAACAGCTCTTCACACAGCCCAACATTCCAACCAGTGCAGAGACTATGAGAGTCAGGGTCCAACATGACCCAACTCCCACATTCTCCAGGTGTCACCTAGTACCTCTGTCTGGTTTGGGCATCCATAGTCCAAGCAGATGTGAACTTCCCCCATGTTTCTCCCACATCATCTGTATTCCCGCTGGTGACTTCCAGCATCTAGGTCCCTCCTGGAGCTGGCCATCTCTCACTTCTCTGGTAGGGGAGGGAGCCAGTGATCAAACTCTCCTGCCTGTATCCTGTGGCAGGTGCCAGGCCAGAGGCAAATGCAGCTTTTGTCCCCATAAAAATCTCAGGGACCTTTCTGTGCCAGTGCAGTCTCCTCACTGTCTGTTTTACAACATCCTCTAAATGTTTGGCCTCCAAACTTCATATGAGCTAACATTCCGTTGGCTTTTCACTCTGTTCCTCAGAAGATTGTCTACGTGTTCCAGCTGGGCACAGGGAGAACTGGCCACCACTCACACCTAACTCACTGCCATCTTCTCAATCCTTCCCTGTTAGTTTCAATAGTTGTCTTGTTTCTATAAGGTTAGCTTACAAAGTAAAAGCAACATAATATACAAAACTACACAGTTCTGGAAGAATGGCAGGCTTCTGCCTTAGAGGCTGTTCCCTGCACACCACCAAAATAAAAAATAAAAACAAAAAAACCTACCACCCTCTGTCAGGACAGTCTGAACCTAGGCTTTGCACAGTGTTGTCCCCCACAGAAAATGTGATCCATTGGGAAATTCAGGCAGTTGCAACACAATCATCTAGTCCTCCTTCTGGAAGAACAGGCTGAAAGCACAACACAGAGATCTCCACCTCAGGAGCCAGGGAGTTTTCCAGCAAGACCCTGAACCTCCCAGTTTGAGAGAACCAGTGCCCTTTTTTCCTCAGTGGTTCTAGAAGCTCCCAGCTTATTGGAAAATCCCATGCTAGATGGCCCTTCATTTTCTAAGCAAACTCTTCCTATAGCCCCTGTTTACTTCCCCAATGATCTGAGTTCTCTTAATCAGATCTATCTGAATCAGGGGTGCATATATTTTCCAATTAGTGTTTTGAGTTTTTTCAGATACAATTCCACAAGTAGAAATGCTGGATCATTAGGAAATTTAATTTTTAACATTTTGAAGAAACTACCTAGAAATTTCTATGGTTGCTGTAGTAATTTACATTTTCTACATAGTGCATGAGGCCCTGGCTGCAGAGGCTTAGTGGATTGAGCACCACCCTGTGGACCAAAGGCTTGCCAGTTTGATTTCCAGTCAGGGTACATGTGTGGGTTAATGACCATGACCATGGTGCAGGACTCATGAGAGGCAGCCACCCACTGATCTTTCTCTCTTTCTCTTTTCTTTTCCCTGCTCCCTCTCTAAAATTAAGTAACTAAAAATCTTTTTAAAAAGCAATGCATGAAGAAATTTGCACAAGTCAATATTCCTGACCATAGAAGAGATCTTTTGTAGTGGCATAGATGGGCATAGGGTTTATTATGTTAATTGAAATAAGACACAGAAATAAAAAAGACCATATATATTTACTTACAAGTATAATACACTGAATGAAATAGATAAACAAACAAAATCCAGAGTCATAGAAACTAAATAGAGACTGACAGGTGTCAGAAGAGACGGGTTTGAAAGCTCTTCAGAAATAATGAAAAAATAGAAAGAAAAATGCTCATAGATAAGAAAAATGTATGATGATCAAAGAAGGGAAGGGCTAGAATAGGGAAAAGTAAGTATTGACAGAAAAAGATGACTTTGGATAATGAAAACACAATAATGTAAACTAATAATGTGTAATAAAATAGTGCACTTGAAACATGTATTTTTTTATATCATATCAGCACTATAAATTCAATACACAATAAGTAAAAACTCCTCCACATGTTTGTCTGGTTCTTGTTCTGGAATTCAAACACCAAACCCTGAGGTAAAATGGCTATCCCCAAAAATACATTGTCTTTCAAAAAGAAAAAAACAACCCTTGAACTCTTGAATGTTAAGTGTCATCATCAGTGAATTGAAGTCAGAAATTTTCAAGATCATTTCCTACAATTCTGCCACCTTCATGAAGAGCAGGCATTTCCCTTGAATCCCACACTGTGCTTGTCAGGCTAATAACTTCTGATCAGCCACAGCCACCCCTAAATCAGAGGAGAACAAATCATCTGAGAAACCCAGGTATTGTGGACTCATGGAGGTCTTCCAGTACCCTACGGGTTTATTTCCTTATTTGGGAAATAGAAACATGCATTTCCATTTCTCAAGTGTGTCTTGAAAATTCTCTCTTATCTGGCACTTGGAGATAGAAGTCTGTATTATAGTGGTGCACTGTGCAATGTTTCACCATGTGCTTATCAACAAACTAAGACTTATCCTCGGTCCAGCATAGACACTGCCCTGAATCAACTGCTCAATATTGTCCCTTCAGTTAATATTACCTCACCTTTTGGCCATATTTTGTGTTTGTGTTGGGAAAATGCCCCCAGGTTGCAAACAGTTTGTTTTTAATGTATATGCTTGTATATGTATATGTATATGTATATGTGTATGTGTATGTGTATATGTATATGTATATATGTATATGTATAGAGAGAGATTTACATTTAATTATTATGAAGCTGATTTATACTTGTATTGAGGCAGTTTCTCTGAAGTCTCTCATTTGGATCCAAAACCTCAACAGTGCTTTATATGGAAGGTGAACAATGGTCATGGTTATTGGTGTTCTCCATATTTACAAAGAGCAACATTGACAGGATCAAGATCTCTTCTTTTTCAGCCTCGAATATAGATGGGAAATTTTCAATCTATATATTCTTTATGGGTACTCCCTAACTGAATGTGAGTGCAACTTCCACTATGTGCGATATGCTTTTGGGAAATAAGATAAACCTAGAGAGGGAACTTCACTCTCTGAAATTTCTGAATTAGAAAGAGAATCTGTGCCACAGTAGTTAGTCTTTTGTATTTAGGTAACAGCCATAGCAGACAGAGAAAATGTTGGGATAGTTGCCTGTATATTGAAGTAAAATATTCAAGATAGAACAGAAAAAGTACCTTAAATAGAATAAATAAAGGAGATATCATTAAAACTACAATTATGATGGAAGACCTGGGCAATCGAGAGACAGTGGGCAGTGTGAGCAGTTATCATTCTAATCAAACAATGTTGGATCCACTTGTAGCTAGTTGATCACAATTGCTGTATTTTGCTACCAATTGCAAAAGACCACGTAAAAGCTGTATATAGAACAATCTCTCAATAAGAGTTTTGATATATTTCCCTCTGTCTGGCATCATGGGGTAAAGGATATAGAGCTGGATTCTTATTTTTTCTGATACGTGTGTCCTTCTGTCTTTATTTCGCATATGATTGAGGAAAGACAGCACTCAAGGTGCAGAGCAGAGCAGAAGTGGCAATTTAGATGTTTTTGGCACAAGTTGTGGATCCTTTTGTCATTTCTGTGAAACAAAAAAAAACAAAGAAATGATGGTTCTTAACATCTTTTATCATTTTTCTTCCTTTTATTTTTCCTGTAGGCTTCACTAATTTTTAGAAGCAACATTCCTTTTTCTTCATTGTTCTTGTTTTGGGGGTTCCTTAGGAAATGACATGGTCAAGAATTCTGTCCAGGACACACAGGCTATGCAGTGAGATGATAAAACTTTTGAAACACTTCTCAACTGGAGCAACATTTAAAGAAGCTTCTAACTTACAGTTTCTTTTCTGACACTCGGGACGGGAAGTACATCCTTACATAGAAGCAGCACTCTGGCACCACAGTTCTGGCTTTGCAAGGCTCTGCACTTCGCATGCAATGGTGCTACAAGAGTCTCTGAGTTTTCAACGTGAATAGTGGGTACCAGATAATTCTGCCACCTTTTCACACAGGGACGTTATGCAGTAACTGTAATGATCCTAGAAAAATTGTTCTCATCACCCTGTCTATGGAACCGGACAAAAGTATTTCTTAAAAAACACACACAAGGGAAAATGAGACCTTAACACTAGAAATATTATCCATCAATATTAAGGTTCTTTAGGCTCTAGTGGACATGCTGCAGAATTACCAAAATGTGAGATTTAAAATGAGAAAGGCATCCTTATTTGCACCTATGTGAAGTTGAGTTTGTGTAAAGGGTGCAAGTCCATAGTGACAGCAAAGCTTTAGTATTCTGAAATACAAATCTTGTGTTAAAGCAAGAGCAAAGCTGATAGGTGTATCTGTCATATGAAAATTTTTTCAGCAAAACTTTTGTATCTCTATGGGGTTCATTGCCTTTTATTTCCTCAATAATTGTTGTCAAGCCCCAAGCCACACAGGTTTTCTGATAGCACTATTAGCACCAAACAGTAGATATCCTCTCTAAGTTCTGAATAAGAAACCTAGTAGATTTCTTATGACAAACAGGAATTTGTCATGCTGTTAATAATGATTTTGTTGCTAGGCAATTTCCAGGACTTGTAGACAAAGCAAGGAAACAAGAACAACTTAGAAATATCTGGTTTTGTTGTGGACTTTTGGCACAATTCTTTTATGACAAACTATTAATACATGTATAAAATTCCTTGACTATCACAACTGGAAAATTCTCCCCCACCCACTAAACTCAAATTATGCATTTAAAACTCAGTCTTTTCAATCTTGTGTCCATCTGTCCCTCCACATGTGTTCTGAAATCCTGTGAGCTCATTGGGGTGAGCTTAAGATGCCAATTCTTTGGTGGTTCATGGTGATGTTGCATACGGTGGATCCATCCCTGGTGCACTGAGTGTTAAAATGACAATAGCTTGTCCCTAAGGAGGGTTCTCATATCCGGGGTCCATCAAAAGTGTCCCATATTGTCTATGGTACCGAGTTTCCATGTGGAACTATTTAAATGACTAGCAATCTATTCACCTATATGGTATTCAATACCGTTCAACATATCCTAATGCAAAGTTTTGCTATGTGATCATGGGACACCATCTGAACAAAAACTGACACTGCTTACCTCCAGATTGTGTGAAGAGAATAAACCCTCATCACCATGGGCTTTAATTTGCTTATATGAAAAGGAGATAATAAATTAATCTAGTATAACACCAGCCATGTCAGGTTAGTTCTCTGATGTCTAGTTCTCCAGAAGATACAATTGGACCTGCTGTCGCTGTGCAGGTCCATGTGTTTCTACTCACCCCTGGAAAGCCATTGGTCTATTTCTTCACAGGCCTGTTGACATTCTGAGTCTGGAAATGCACACTGAAAGCAACCTGTCATGTATTCTGACATGTCATCCTAGGAGTCCTATTTCTTTTCCTATACATGGAGCCAAATTAGGGATCTCTGAAAGTGGCAATGAAGCTCTAGGCCAAATCAAATATTTGGGATGAATTTGGGTTAATTCCTCTTGTACAAATGCATATGATACACCTGCTACCACCTGACATGTTGTGATTCATTTGGCATAACTCAGTGAAACAAGTGGACACAATCCTTGGCTTTAGTTTTAGTCAAAGTGTCAGTCACCTTAGACATCATTGAAGTCTCTTTTCTATATGTTAGGGATGATATCCTCATAGCCTTCTGTGCATCTGGATGCATTTCCAAATGCTGACACAAAAGATGGATCACAAGATCATGTACATAATTAATTGTTTTTGTATCCGTAATAAACTCTTCATATGTCTACAGAACATGCCTTTACAAAGAGCATATAAGTGTATATGAAAAGGGTCTGTCATAACCCTGCACTTAGTCTGAGACATTCTGGAGGTAGGTCTCCTTTTTTTCCCACTGAAGCAGTTGGCCTAGCCCTGCTGCCCTCCACCCTCATATTTATCACCACTGATCTGTGCCATACAGACAACTTATGGCCAGAATTCATGAAGTGAGCTCCTCACAGTTAGTTGTACAAAGACTGCTGAGAGCACCCTGTTGAGAACACCCCATTTACTATTATCAGGGTATTTTTCTTTTACTCTCCTTGATCTTAACTGCTACACCATTGGGAGATATGAAGCACTGGTGAGGTAGAGAATTTCATATTCAAACTTGAAGCTGCCCCTGATGAGGGATGAAAACCTAAAGTAGAAGAATTGTTGATTGTATTCTCATTTGTAAAGGGCTGTGGAAACATGGGAAGGAGGTAGGGAGGGGTTGCGTGTTGGTGAGGCATGGGGGGGGAGTCACAAAACTGTACTAAAAATACAGTAGAAAAAAATGATAGAAATTCTGTACCTACAGCCATTTACAGGATAATTTTTCTATGAAAATATGTATGCCTATAAACAATATTGAACTAAGAGGCTTATTAAATTTATTCCTAAGCCTTTAGAAAAAGAATAATAATAAATAATGATACAGGGTACAACCAAGAGGGAGGGCATCCCAAACTAGGGATTTGGAATGGGGCCCAGAACCCAGGGTGTCCAGGAAATATTAGAGGGACATATAAGATGTCCTCACCCCTTCCCCCACAGGTATGAGTTGGGGGAAGGGACACATGGAGCAGGGACATGCAGAGCTGTTTTGTACAGCCACAGCTTTGCAGGTAATCCATGGCATGGTCATTTAACATATCTATAGACTTTGCCTGGTGGCTTAGATGTGTTAAATAGCTGTGGCCATGCTCTGAGCCAGGGGGATGGAAAGGACTCCCCCAAGATGTAACTGGGGGACAGGGACCCAAAGTTATGGCACCTCCATGGGAGCTTGGAGAAGATTGGCTCCAGAACATGGGGACACACCTCCCCAGACTCATGATGGCAGCCCAGTAAACTTGGAATAATATGGGAATGCTGGCAGGTGTAACTGATTGTAGGAGGAGTCAGAAGTGGGGGTACAGAGGAGGATTGGCGTGGGGATTTAAACTGAGATGCGGCAGCCATTGAGAGAGATTCCACGCGGTTTCACCAGAGTGCAGATTCCCGCAGCTTTGGTGAAGAGGTAGAATCATGTGGCTTTGGCACAGTGGAGACCCTCTCACAGCTTTGCCAGGGAGAGCCATGAGGTTTTGGCGGAGTGGGGAGCCCTTCCCTGCAACATTGGTAGAAGAGGACCATGTGGCTTTGGGGTGCTCCCTTTGGCTGCATGGCCTGGGAAGCAAGAGAGACTTGGCCTTGAAGAAGGGGAAAAGGACTCATGCCAGTAGGCCATGAGAAGGTGCCACATGGCTTTGGATTAATTAGAGATCCTGCCTGGATGATGACACAGCTGACTGTGTCAGGAGCCTGGATCCTGGACATGTGCTTCTTTTCCTGAGTTACAGTACCCTGAATTAGGGCAGAGGGAGATAGGAGGCACTGTGGGCGGCTGTGGGTATCCTAAAGGACTTTCATATTTTAATGAAGACATTAGGTCACTACTTTAACTCTGTATAGCAATAAACAAACATTTCCTTCCCTTTTCACAAATCTCTAGCTTTGAGAGGCATCTTTCCATAATGTGGCAGACATAACAAACCTTGGCCCCTGTGGCCTCTGTGTTCTGTAACAATAAGACCTTCAAAATAAACAAGAACATGATTAAGAAATACCTCAAAGGTCATTTTTAAAACATTTTTAATAAAATGTATTGGTGTAGCATTAGGTATAAAAATTATAAATATTTCAAGTTTATAATGCTATTTAATAAGGCATATGTATATTGTCCTGTGCCCACCATACCAAGTGAAGTCACCTAATGCTTCCCATGAAAGTTAAATGTGATATGAACTGTTTTTTAAAGTAATGTTATTTCACTTTTTTTCCTTAACTTTTTTTATTGTTATTCAAGTAAAGTTCTTATTTTTTAAATACTGTATTGTGAGCCATTTAATACCTCCCACATCCAGGAGGCCAAATTGGTTTGAGTGTTACACTGAAAGATTGTGAGTTTAATTGGTCAGGATGTATACGTATGTTACAGGTTTGATCCCCACTCAAGGTGCACAGGAAAGACAACTAATTAGTGTTTCTCTCTCATAACAATATTTCTCTTCATATCTCTCTCTCTCTCTCTTTCTGTTTTTAATGAGTTTTATTTCAGGTATTATGATCCCTCCTACTTTGTTCTTCTTTCTCAAAATTGCTGCAGCTATTTGGAGTCATTTATGTTTCCATATAAATTTCTGAAATCTTTTTTCTATATCTGTGAAATATGTCATTGGTACTTTAATAGAGATTGCATTGAATGTCTAAATCGCTTTGAGTAGAATGGACATTTTGATGACGTTAATTCTTCCAATGCATGAATATGGTACATGTTTCCATTTGTTTATGTCTTCCTTAATTTATTTCTTCAGTGTTTTGTAGTTTTCTGACTATGGGTTTTTTTTTTACCTCCTTGGTTAGGTTTATTCCTAGGAACTTTATTTTTCTGGTTGCTGTATCAAATGGCTGTTTTATCCTGATTTCTATTTCTGATATTTCATTGTTGGTGTACAAAAATGCCTTTGATTTCTGAATACTGCCTTTGTATCCCACAGTTTTGCTAAATTCATTGATTAAGTCAAGTAGTTTTTTGGTGTATTTTACAGAATCTTGTATGTATACAATCATGTCATCTGCAAAAATGAGTTTTACTTCCTTCTTTCCTGTACATGAAGTTTTACTTCATGTACATCTATGTTCATCAGCAATATTGGCCTGGAATTTTCTTTCTTTGTTATGTCTTTATCTGCTTTTGGGATTAGGATGTTGTTCCTTCATAAAAAGAGTTTGGGAGCCTTCCATCTTCTTCAAATTTTTGGAATAATCTGAAGGATGGGGTAGTTCTTCCTTAAATGCTTTGTAAGATTCTCTTCCAGCCAAGATGGAGGTGTAGGTGGACACTGTGCCTCCTCTCACAACCAAAATTAAGGACAACAAAGATTTAGAAACAAGAAAACACCCAGAACTGATAGAAAATTGAACTGTATGGAAGTCCAGCAATCATTCATCCAGTCTAGTAAGAGGGGCAGAATCACGGCAGGAAAAAGTGGAGGTGCAGACCTGGGCATGCAGGCAGCAGCAGCTGGCAGATCCCAGGTGAACAGGTGGTGGCTAGTGGACCCTGGGCATGGAGTGGCAACTGTGCAGATCCAGTGAAACCACACAATGCGGCTGGCTGACCAGGTGGTCCCACATTTGTGAGCAAATAATCCAGGAGAAGGGGAAGCAGCAGAAGGGACTGGAATCCTAGAGAGACGGGAGCAAGTGGCATTGTTCCCTCTCGGACCCCGCCCCTACATACAACATCACTACCCAGCCACTGGGCTGCCCCACTCTGGGGAACACCTAAGGCTCCACCCCTCATTATGTAACAGCTGCGACCAGACCAAAAAAAAAAGGCTCAAACCGGAGAACAAATCAAAGCCCGAAAGCCAATTCATCTAAGCGATGAAGAGGTAGCCAACCTATCAGATGCACAATTCAAAGCCCTGGTGATCAGGATGCTCACAGAATTGGTTGATTTTGCTCACAAATTAGATGAAAAAATGAAGGCTACAATAAGTGAAATGAAGGAAAACGCACACAGAACCAATAGAGATGGGAGGAAAATGGGCTCAAATCAATGGAATGGACCACAAGGAAGAAACAAACAAACAAACAGAAAACAAGGAAGAAACAAGAATTCAAAAAATGAGGAGAGGCTTAGGAACCTCCAGAACATCTTTAAATGTCCCAACATCCGAATTATAGGGGTACTGGAAGAAGAGCAACAAGTGGAAAAGTTATTTGAACAAATAATAAAGGAGAACTTCCCCAATCTGCCAAAGGAAATAGACTTCCAGGAAGTCCAGGAAACACAGAGAGTCCCAAAGAAGTTGGACTCAAGGAGGAACACGCCAACTCACATCATAATTACATTAGCCAAGATTAAAATGAAGGAGAGAATTCTAGAAGCAGCAAGGGATAAGGCGACAGTCACCTACAAAGGAGTTCCCATCACACTGTCAGCTGATTTCTCAAAAGAGACCTTACAGGCCAGAAGGGGCTGGAAAGAAGTATTCCAAGTCATGAAAGTCAAGGATCTACATCCAAGATTGCTCTATCCAGCGAAGCTGTCATTTAGAATAGAAGGGAAGATAAAGTGCTTCTCAGATAAGGTCAACCTAAAGGAGTTCATCATCACCAAGCCCTAATTATATGAAATGTTAAAGGGACTTATCTAAGAAAAAGAAGATAAAAAATAGGACAGTGAGAAGACAGCAAACTCACAGATATTAACAACCACACCTAAAACAAAAGGAAACTAAGCAAACATCTAGAAGAGGAACAGAAATACAGAAATGGAGATCACATGGAGGTTTAGCAACAGGGGAGTGGGAGGAGGAGAGAGGGGGAAAAGGTACAGAGAACAAGTAGCATAGATGGTGGGTAGAAAATGGACAGGGAGAGGGCAAGAATATTGTGGGGAATGTAGAAGCTAAAGAACTTATGACACATGGACATGAACTAAAGGGGGGAATGTGGGTGGGAGAGGGTGTGCAGGGTGGAGGGGAACGATGAGAGAGAAATGGGACAACTGTAATAGCATAATCAATAAAATATTAATAAAAAAAGAATATGTACAACACTAAAGTCAGACTTTAGCTGTGATGGATGACCTTGCCTGTATTGAGACTTTTCACCCACAGGTTAGCTGCATTCCTTTGAGCCTGCAGACAAGGTGCTACTCAGGATTTGGGTGACAGCATCTCCGGAAAGCCAACTAGGAGGAAAGTGGACTGGACCTTGGGACATACTCCTCACCACCCCCCACTGTGGCGAAACTGGCAGAAATAAAACCTTGGACTCATCACGCCAGAATAAAGAAAGCACTGGAGGAAGATCTGAAAGTCATCTTCAGAAAACAGTGACTTATGTTCTTTTCTTGACCTCGTGTTGAACCCCTTGTCATGGACAATTTATTCCTGTCAAACAAGATGAAAATATTTGCGTCTATTTAGCAAAAGTTGTCCTGGCTGTTTCTGGCTCTTGCGTTGCAGGAGGAACTTGATGTGGAACAAATTTTCACCTCATGTCTTCTAGGTGTCTGTACACCTTTGGAGAGCCTTAGAAATTGTACTGTGTTGAAGCATATCAAAAAGAAAATGACCTACTCTGATATTTGTCTTCGAGGACCAGCAGTGACTCCAAAGGACAGGGAAATGTTTTCCTTAAAGGTCACTCATGTACCCCAGCTAGAGAGTGTGCAACTTTTGTCAACTCTACTGAATCTGTCTTGTGCTCTTAGCAGGTGTGAAGATGAATTGCACCACCACCACCGACATATCTTATGCTTACGCTCGTGTTGAACTGCCAACAGGATGGTTTCTGGTACGTGGAATGATGGTCTATTCCTACAGTCCAGCAAACAGCTCTGGGGGACCATGCTCTCTGGGAAGACTGACCGTGTGTATGCCTCAGAGGCCCCACTTGACCTGGATTCAACGGGATCTCTCCCTTACACCTGATTGTATCAGTGACTGACACCTTTTTAGCCCTACTGAATATGTGACTTCAGCTACGTCGGTCATGCCAACCATGATCACTTATTGGAATGTGGAAATAAGCAGGTTAGCCTGCGCTGCAGCAAAAGCTTTGAATGCCACCTCATGAGCCATCGGTGCCTTGAGTCAAGAACTAGGGCAAGTCAGATAAGCAGTGCTGGAAAATCATACAGCTACAGACTACCTTCTCTTAAAGGCACAATCGTAGACATGAGGAATGTAAAGGTTTCTGCTGTTTTAACTTAGAACCAATAGTTCACAGCTCTCGGAACATAAAGCACAGCAACTCAATGATGTAGTGTCCAATATCAAACAGAGAGAGGGGTTCCTTGGTGTTGACTTGTCTGAACTAACCTCCTGACAGCCTAGTGTACCTGGTCTTCAAAAGACGTTTATTGTCTTTACCCTTGTCATTTTCTTCAGTATCATAGCTTGCCGTGGCATACAAGGTGCCTCCTGATGTTGGTCTGCAATTAGGTGTATTCCTACCCCTCCACTCCTCCCCCGCCGGACAGTCCAATGCTAAGTTCTGATGTCATGGAAATGAGATAGTTTCCTACTAACAGTGGGGAATGAGAGGTGACTCAAGACTTGGAAAATTTTAGCTTAAGGTAAAAAAGTTGTAAGTCCAGCAAATCATGTGTATGTGAAAGCTTTTGTTTCAGAGACTACAGATAAGGTCCATCCTGGCTCCTGGGAAAACAGCCGACTTCCTGGGGCACTGCTAAAGAGGACCACCCTGGGACAACTGGAGGCATCCGGACCTTTGTGTTCCAGGGAGAGACAGACCACCACCCTCCCCTGGGAACACCTAACTGCCCAGGACAGGAATGTTGCAGCTTCTGAATCTCACAGCCCTCACCACATCTTGTTTATCCCACCCCCACACCCCACACCCCACCTCCCTTCTTTTCAGGCCAGGAAAGTTCTGGCCTGGAAAGAAAGAAAAGACAAGATGGTCTGTTAGGGTATAAATCCACCACTTCTCAGACCACCAGCCATCTGAATAAAGTGCCCATAAAGATTCAATCGCTGTCATTGCTTATTGGGTTTGGGAGTGACAAGCAGCCCAAACGCCGGTGTCTTTTCCAGTTACGACTCCAAATCACACCACCTTAGTGTGTATGTGCAGAAAGAAAACATTCAAGAAGCAGTCATGGGACAGAAGGCCGCTCCCCAAAGGAGATGAGGAGGGAGTGACGATCCATTGCCTAAACCACACTCTTGCCTTCTGGCTGGTGGCCTTCTGACCAGGCCTCAGTCATGGGAGAGGAAAAGGCCCTGTATCAGCCCCACCAGGCATAGGGGAATGACCTCTCTGCACTTTTCTCAGTTTTCCTGTGAACCCCAAACTGAGAACGATAGGGAGAGAAAGAAAGGGGAGGGGCGAGAAAGGATAAAGTGTATTAAAAAACAAGCAAAAATACGACAGGCAGAGAAGGTTTCTGTGGTCAATGTCGCACACCCGATTTCCATTGGCCTTTTTCTTTTTTCTTTTTTACGACTTTACTTATTTACCTGTATATATATTTTTGAAGATTTGATTTGCTGACTTTTAGAGGGAGGGGAGGGGAAGGAGAAAGAGAGGGAGAGAAACATCAGTGTGTGACAGACACAGGTTGCTTTTCACAAGGCCCCCTGACCAGGGACCTGGCCTGCAACCCAAGCGTGTTGCAGGGTTGAACTGGGAATTGAACCGGCAACCATTTGGTTCCCAGGCAGGCTCTCGGTGTACGGATGGAACCATGCCAGCCAGGCCTCCATGGCCCATTTTACTGACTGTCTCAGCAGCTGTCAGGGAGGATAAATTCCTCTGCCCTCCTAGGGTCTCTGCCTGGGCTGACGCCTAAGACCAACATGAGGCAGATGAGCCACAGACAAGGGCATTCTGATCTTCCTTATGATTTTTTTTAAATTGATTTTTAGAGACAGAGGAGGGGAGGAGGGAGAGAGGCCCTCCCACCTGTGGCTCTTCCTGTGAGCATGGTGGCTGGCAACCCTTCCCCACCCTACCTTGTGGAGCAGATAGTGACAGGAGGCTGGCAGTGAATGATGAACCACAGTTATAGATGGTTTCTTTGCTGGCTGGTTGATTTTTCTTGGAGCAGTGTGGACCCCCTCCTCTTCCCCGTTCCAGACCTTGGGACGAATATACGTAACAGTCTCAAAGGCTTTGTTCCCCAGAGAGCAGGAAGGACACATAAAGTAGTTCAAGGGCTGCCCTCCTCCTGTGTTCTCACGGTGTTTCTCGGGATGTTCGGGACACCTGGCGATCTTGTGGGACTGACTGGGCGCTGCACTGCCGAGTCAGTGATGGAGATGTGCCTCGCCCCTCCCCCCTGCCTCGGCTTACTGTCGATCCCGCCTAACAAAAGCATGTTTGTGTAGGTCTTTTGGTTTCCATTCCACCGATCTACGTGTCTGTCCCTCTGCCAACATTAAGGGGTGGGGTGAGGGGGTGTCTGTCAACTCTTTTTTGATTTTTTTGTCTTAAACCATTCCATCGGTCTCCTGTCCCTTAGTGTGGAGAGGGGATAATGGGGCCACCCAACTTTCGGCTGTCCAGGGGTGGGGGGGGGGCCGGGGGGGGTGTTGTGGTGTGGCCCACCCGTGGGG
>PVKU01011145.1:0-45848 GCA_004027475.1 Anoura caudifer | reverse complement strand
GGGGGTCTGGTCATGGCTGTTATGTACTGAGGGGCAGAGCCTTAGGTGTTCCCCCAGGTGGGGCAGCCCAGTCTCTGGGTTGTGATGCTGTATGTGGGGGGGGGGGGTTCAAGAGGGAACAATGGCACTTGCTATGAGCTCTTTTGGATTCCAATCCCTTCCACCACTTCCCCCAAGCAAATTGGGCCCCTTGGTGCTGATTTCTGTGTGGGTGGGCTTGTGTACATTCTAGGGCCCCGTGGGTCTCTCCAACGAACTCTCCTGTGAGGCTGGGAGTCTCTCCCAGCACCTCAACCCCCACAAGTGATTTCAATCGGTGCTTTTAGGCTTTATAACCCGGCGCTGGGGCCCTGCATTGTGCAGTCTGTCTCACTGCCTGTTTTCACCGGGTTATCTGCGCACGTATGTGTGACCGTGGTCAGCTGCCTTATACGCCTCACTTGGTCTGCTTGTTGCCTCCCTGGGCCCAGTAACCACCGCCTGTGCATCCGGGACCTCTAGCCACTGCTTTTTCCTGCTGTGACCCCTCTCCGATGGCCGCCGATTCCACCCTTCTTATCAGTCTGGGTGAATTGTTGTCGGACTTCCATACAATTCAATTTTCTATCTCTTCTGATTGTTTTTTTTTGTTTCTAAATTTTTGTTGTCCTTAATTTTGGTTGTGAGAGGAGGCACAGTGTGTCCACCTATACCTCCATCATGGCTGGAAGTCCCCCATTTCTCTCTTTAAGGTAGTATAGGTGAGGGGAGGAAGGTGTCTGCTGATACCGGTGATAGTCTGTGACATGCAGATGGAGCATTGAAGAGGGAACGTGGAGGAAAGCAAGAAATTCCCTACTACTACACATGCAAAACCCAGCAAAATAAAACCTATCTTGATCTGTTATGAGTGGAGAGAAATCCCTTCCAAGGGCAGAGAGTGCCCACTCTGGTGAGAGACTTCTGGGAGCCCGCAGAGAGGGTGGATGCATGTATGTGGAACCCATGGTACCCTGCTCGGAGTAAAGCAATAGAAATTGTAATAGTGACACTGACTGCCAGGGCTCTTATTGAATGCAAACTTTGTGCTAAGGTGTACTTCCACAATAAAATCAGTCATATTCTGAAATAATTTGTTCTTGCTTGAAAAAGAAAGAACACTGAATTGAAATGTTTGTCTTTAAGAGATTGAACCCAAAATAGTGCTCAAATTCACTTGAATGAGGAGTAGGTTGTACTGAATAGGTCCTGAAGAGGAGGAAAGACTTACTACAGAAGGGTAGGGAAATAATTTGAGGATAGATGGTGGTTCTTAAAACTGGTTTCGCATCCTTGAAGATCTTCGAGGTGGTTACAGGTGGCTTCTGAGATGAACATTTGTAATGTAACTAAGTCCACATTGAATTCTAGCACAAAATAGAGTTAAGAATCTCTCCATTGGTAATGCTTCAAAAGTAAGAGTGTAAGGACTGTCACTTGGCCAAAACGTCTAGAAATAAACCAAGCACTGCATCTTTAGGTTTATTTCATTTATCAGGGGGGAAAAATCACCTTACATATTCCTCTTGTTTCTACACTTCTAATTCACACAATTAGCAATGGGGAAGTTAGACCAAAAGACCTTCTATATTCATTTAACTTTGGTGCTTCATACTATGGACTCTGGATTCTAAGGCCTGAGTTTCTGCAAGATGCCATGACTTACTAGGCTGGGTAGTCTTGGGCAAATTTTTCTATCAGTTTCCCCCTTGGTAAAATTGGGGCAATAATAATACCTGCTTCATAGGGTTATATGAGGGTTAAATGAAAGAATCTAAGGAAATAGCTCAGCTAAAGACTTGGCAAGGAGTGAGCACTAGATAACGTAAGCTGTCATTATTTTTATTCCTAGTTTATAGACACTGCCCTGGATGTTTCGTTGCATTTTGCCCTGATGACTACCCAGAGCAAAAACCAGAGCCAGCAGAACAAGGAAACATTCACCGCCTGTCTGGGAGTCAGCAAGCATTCTGGGCATTTAAAAAATGATCTCGGAAGAATCTGGGAAGAATCCTTGAGCATAAAGTGCTCACAGGCCAGGCCCACTGATAGAATATCTTGATGGTCACCTGGTTTTGTGTAGATTGCATGGAGCAGAATTTGGAGCTCTATTTTCTAAAGGAAACGTAATAATGTGGTTAATTAGTCCATACATTGATAAACAGCCATCCTGCATTTCCGTGGGCAGAATTTCCCCCCACACACCTTGTCCTGAAGTCACAGTGAGAACTAAAGCCCTTACGAGGCTTTCACAGTCTCTCCTCATCTCCTCTTCTGCTCCCCCTCCTTGTTCCTGCTGGGCACGGGGTCTTTGCACTTCTTTCCTCTGCCTGGGAGAGAGACAGCTGGCTCCCTCTCTAACCGTTTGGTCTTCCCTGATCCTGTTTAAAAAAAATTCATACTCACCCCTGACCCCTGGCCTAGTTTTCCTTGTTCTGAATTTCTCCTTGGCACCATCATCTTAGAAGATACATACTATATCACTTATTTGGTTCGTGGTTTGTTTCGCCTCCTCACCAAGCCCTAGCGTAAGCCCCCTAAGGACAGGGATTTGCGTTTCGTCTGTTGTTGTATCCCTGGTGCCCAGACCAGGAACTGGCCTCCAGCTGTGTGCAGGGTTTAAGACTGACCATCAATGAGTCCACACACCGAGAGGCTGGGCCTGGCCTCCAGCAAAGGGTTTCTAGTAGAGTACTCTCAGAGGGCTGAATTCGGGAGAGGCTTTTCAAGGAATTTTTTGAACATGAGATAATGTTATCATTGGCTTTGTTTCACTAGCGGTGTCTCAGCCACAGCATCATCGAACTGCCTGCATCGTGTAATGCCAGAAGGGAGTGTAACGTGGCCATCTCAGCATTCCTGTACACTGGGAGCCAAAGCCTGTTGATTTTGTACTTTATAAAAGAAAAGTATTAGGTTGCTTAAAATTTCTAGTTCCCAATTTCCATTTTGTCACCACTAATTTATCTATCATTGGCAATATTTTGACATCACCTTACTTTTCTCCTGAAGGAGTTTTAGTGGTGAATCCATGGATTATCTTCTTCCCTATTTTTCTGCATTTTCTTTCATAAGAATATGTTACTTAAAAAGGAGAAATAACCAATGACTTTTCAGGGCAGGGGGCTTTCTACGAGGCCTGCATGACTGCAATGTAAGGCAGAGACACTTTTTGTTTTTTCCAAATCCTGTGTTCAAAGTCCTGTCAGTTGTCAGAAATCCCTGGAAAGCCAATGGTTTGAAGAACTGACGATCATCATGAAAGACGAGGAGGGCTCGCCTCATCTTGGCAAGGTTATTAAAGCCAGGTGAATGTCTCATGCAAGGGTTCAAAGGTGTTTTCAAGAAGCCACGACTAGAGAGCAAGATTGAGTTTACAATCTAGGCCAACAAGGGCCCGTGGCTCATGGAACTGATGGGCTTCTGAGACGAGTGTGAGGTGCAAAGAGTGCTTTCTTTGGCTTCCAAGGAGATAGAATGAAGTCACTTTCATTTGAAAAGAAATTATACAACCCTGGCTCTTCATGGGAAATTTAAAAGCAAAAGTAAAAATGAGATTAAGTTAAAGTATACAGAATACCTAAAAGGGCTTTGCATACTGAAAATGGGCTCTACAAATATTTGGTGTTGATGTTTCTCATTAGCTGAGCCCTGAATTTATCCAAAGGAAAAATGAGTTTGAGTTTAAACATTACAACCTGTTGTGTGCCCTAGAACCAGTCATTCCATTTTTTAAGTGTTTCCGAGTTTAATGGAGATCTTTTTGGCCTTACCTCACGATTATTTAGAAGCTCAAACGAGTGTGGAAATGTTCTGGAGAGCATGGTAGGGTCTGAAGTGTTATTCTTTTTATTGTTTTTAATCTTCACCCAAGGAGGTGTTCACTGATTTTAGAGAGAGGGAAAGGGAGAGAGAGAAACACCAATGAGAAAGCATCTTTCTGTTGCCTTTCTCATGGGCCCTGGCCAAGGACCAAACCCACAACCTAGGCATGTGCCCTGACTGGGAACTGAACCCTTATCCTTTTGGTTTACGGGATGATGCTCCAGCCGACTGAGCCATGCTAACCAGGACTGAGATGTCGTTCTGTTGCCTTTGAGTTGGTGAAGGACTCCTGGAGTCTAAAATACAGTGCATACCTCTTCCCATTAGAATCACGTGAGATAAGAAAGCCCATACTTTAGATAAATATGCTCCCAAAGTTAATATTTAAATGAATTTTTAATGCAATTTTCCTTCCATATTATTTCCAAAAAAAAAAAAAATTCCTTAAGGGATTAGGTAGATTTTTTTTGTTTGTTTGTTTTTAATTTTAGAAAGGAAGCAGCCAGAGTGCATGAAGCACGCTGTTTCCAGATTACCAAATCAGGAAGCTCTACACAGGCTGGCACCCTCCATGGCCTTCCTGAAGATGGGGCTTTTTGTGTCTGGGAAGTGTACACTGTGGAAACACAGGGCTTTTCTGTGTCTGGATTACCAAGGATATCCAAGATTTAATTAAAACACTAGAGGACAGTAAGAAGGGCTGGAGAAGCAGCAGGATTAACAAGAAGAACTGAGGTAGCTGTAAGGTGATTGCATTGTTGGGTAATCAGCAATGGTGTGCAGGGAGGGGGGTGTGCTGCATGGGGAAGAGACATTTCTAGCATCTGTGGGGAAAAGGCTCTGGCCTAAAGCAGGTCCCAGCCTCCTGGGACTTGGCAGGCCATCTGGCCCCCAGGCTGTGATTGGGGCCAAGACCTAGAGAGGGGGACCCTGCCATGGCCCAAGGTGGGAAAATGCTGATCCTCATTCGACAGACAGCAAACTCTCCGCCTGCAGTGTCCCTGTGTTTTTTCCTTACCGCCAGAGCCAACATAGTGCCTACCACCAATAGGTGCTCGTAAATGTAATACTTGATCAATCAATAACTGGAGTGGTTAGACTATTAATGGTGACAACAGACATATTTGCAAGCTGCCTAGTGCCCATGCTGGTGATGAAAACAGTTGTTTGAGCAAGAGGGACATCCTTAGTTCTACCAGTAATGCCTGGAGCCAGGGAATGCTGTCTTCTTACTGTCATTGTGAAGGTACTGTACCTGAAGCTAGAGTAGCCTAGCCAATCACCTTTTTAATAGCTACATATTTAAATCTAATAGTTAGGCTATGAAATCCTTTGGTTGATAGGTTCCACATTTCACAATACCTTACAGTACCTGTGGTAGTATAATTTTTAAATTCCAAAAACATAGTGTATCAATTCAAAACTTTTAAATCTTTAACCTCACTACCCATGAGACCAGGGTTATTTATTCAATTAGAATGAAATCCTCAGGGAAATTGACTCCATAGGTTTTGGGGGGAATATTTGATCTGCTCACAAATGAGGATTTCGGGTATGTGTGGTTTGGGGAGGTTCGGAGATTTAAATATTCTCTTACCCTTTCCTACTCCTGGGTGGGTACAAAGTGACATGACCTCCTCCTCCTGGCAACAACTGTGTAGATAAAACCTTTCTTTAGAGTGGCCCTTGGCAAAGGAGCCCTTGTCAAGGGCTGTGTCAAAGAAACGAGGTAGATGTTGACAGTACAACAATCCATATACAAATCAGTTTAATGGTCATTTCTGTAAGTAGATTTATATAAACAGAAAATAGTTCCAAATTTTCCTTGCCAAGCAATCAAGCAAAACACTAGGTTGAACACATTTAGTAGGCTGAGACCTTGAGGACAACACCTGGGCCCTCTGAGAAACACACGAGCGCCATCTGGAGGGCCTACTTGAAACTACAGTGCAGCAACTGAAGAACCTAATGGTTTTAAGCACTAAGGTACAATTTGTGAACAGGTGGGCAACACAGGCAGGAATGAATGACCTTCATCCTTCATTCTTCATCACGTGGCCTGAGCTCCTGCTATTCTTCAAGCTTCCAGTAGAGGATTGAGAATGTTATTATTGAATGAGGTACTTTCGGCTGAGGTGAGAAATGAAACCCTAACATCTGAAGGGTATCAACATTAGCTTGTTAATTAAGGAGAGGTTAGGAAGTACTAGGTCAGAGGGAAACGGGCAACCGTGTGCTCACTGAGGTGCACCTTGCTACCCCCCACCCTACTCTGAGTAGGCCCTGGTATAAATCCATCAGAATTTTATTCACAAGATGATTGTTTAGTTTTTTTTCAGAGGCATTTACATTTTAATAGGTTTAAAGTATAAAAAATTAGTTTAAAAAGAGAGATAAGGAGCAGAATTTCCAGTAGATGTCAACTGTTTGAGGGGGTGTGGTGGAGAAAGATAACTATCTCCTTTAGCAAATACTTTATTATTCCTTTTTAAAAACCTAGGTCTGTTCCATATCAATACAGTCGTTTAATGAGAATGTTTTAAAAAGAGTATTTAACCCCTCAAAAGTCTGAGTAGTTAAAAACATCTGCATTTCTCATGTTTATGTATTGCTAATGAGATACTAGTATTTTTATTGGGATACTAGTCTCCTACCCCAACGCTTCTCAAATATCTCTAGTGAAAATATTTTTTTAAAAAATTTCCAATCACTTGAGAGACCAACACTTGTGTTAAACTGAAAATTTTATGGCAATATCTAAAAGTTTAGACTATCTGTATTTATCTGGTTACAGACCATTTACAGTGTGCAGGTCTACATTGAAGATCACGGCTTTACGTGTTTTCTCTTAAAAATAAAACCTGCATTTGACCTAAAGATCTCTGCCACCAGTTACATTTGAGAGCTGGACTTACATCCTCCTTCAAGCTTTTAAAAGAAACTGGTCTTTGAATCCATACTCATAGACACTTCAAACACTTTCTCTTCCTCGTTTTAAACTGACCCTCTACTTGGAATGTGTTTGCACGACTCCCCCATTCCCTCGCTTAGTTCAACCCCGTTCAGTTTGCTGACTTTTTTTGTGGTGAATTTGGCCTAGACACCGGAAGACTGTGTAAGACACTTGGGTAGCACAGAAGTTCATGTATTTGAAGATTAAAAGGGAAACCTATGAAAACATCTAGGAAAACTATGAAAACATCTAGGAAAACTATGTAGCTGACAAGATATATGTTTTCTTGATAGAAAGATTATAAGAAAGCTTCAGTTGAATTTTTCTTTCCTTTTTTTTTTTTGCCAAAATAAGCAGGTTCAAAGAGTCTTTTGATTGATGAGCAATTCTTTTATCCACTGGTTGAAAAGCAATGAATTCTTTCTTTCTTATCTCAGTAACCCAAAACTGCAAATTCCATATATATATATAGAGAGAGAGAGTAGTGTTCATAAATTTCCATTTATAAGGCACAAAACCCACAAATCTCTCAGAGAAAGAAAGAAAACAAAGATTTGAAGACAATGAAATAATCTAGTAATAGAAGATGTTCATCAAACTGGAGTGAAAACAAACCACTTCCCTTTTTAGTAAATAGGAACCTTATACTACTGATAGGAATTGTAGCCTCTGAGGAGGCTGCCATGGCTCAGCTCCTCTGTCAATGCAGCCAGCCCCTTTCACTGGATTAGTGTGAAGTCAGTCCTCAGAAAGGCTGTGTGGCCAGAATGCATCAGTGGCAAGTACCACCTATCCCATAGCAGCTGCTGGGCAGTGATGCCCTCCACAGAACATTCTATCTACAGGGTGTGCCATTCACCATTCTTACCCAAAGGAGCCTTTACGGACCAACCTGCAGTGAGCACGCATGCTCACCTGTGCTGGGGCTAGATTATTTTAAGGGTTCAGCTCTAAGTTGAGGCATAAGTGCCTGCCTGAGGACCCTGAACTAGGGTAGTTATGTGAGTCCTTTGTGGGGTGGCATATATTTAAAAGGCTGGACCTTGGCTTCCTCTGGAAATAATTAGATCCCTAAGGGGACTCTTAGAACCAATTCACTCTACCAGGGGCTCTTTGAACATGCTGGTCAAAATCTGGAGAAGATCCCCTGGAGCAAGCCCCAGGTCTTCTGGCCTGTGAGGCAGCCCTAAGAGATCTCGAGTAATGCTCTAGTCCACAGATATAAAACAGAAGGGTCCCCTGATTTTCAACAGTATCCATGCTTGTTGGCTGGGCTTCCTGGTGGCTCTTGGCACTGTACTTTCTAGTACCGTTTGCATTAGTATTATATGAGAATAAGCTTCTTGGATTTCCACATGAATCCAAGCAACTACTGAAAGTATGACTACTTCACCGTCCTGTATATTACCAAGGTATGGTTTGAAGTGAACAGCACTTTAGAGAAAACAGCCAGGGAGATGTCATCCTGAGAAAAGGGTCAGGGTTAGAGTGAGTGACAGAGGAGGGGCCAGAAATAGTATGAAATGAATAATTCATGTCTAAGGGTTTCACTGAATCTTGAAGATTCTGAATTCTCCACCCTGGACAAGCTGAAATCCAAAGGAAATTGGGTCCTTGGGTCAATTTATTCAATCACCAAAGACCAGCAGAGTAGGATGGCAATTCCAATATGGTGTGGACTGGCCACCTACTTGTCTTCCAGCCCAAGTTTATCATCTCTTCAGCTCCAGGACTTGCCCCTGCAGGACACACTCAGAATTCTACTGAATTTCCAGGTAGGAAGATGATCCGTAATTCAGTGTCCCATGAATCTTAGCCAAGGTCCCTTCCCTTCCTGTGTCTTGAAAGGCTGTGACCTAGACGAAAAAGGAACACTCCTTCTATTAACAACTATAACAACATATCTCTTGAGTCCTTTGGCTTCCCAAGGCCTAACCTTGGAAATAAGTCTCAATGTAAAAGCCACCTCTTAAAAATAAAAAGTCAACTCCTGTTTTGTATCGCATTTTCCCCAAATCATAATGGGGTGCATCCAACTTCACCCCACTTGCCAGCCTCAGGACTCTTTCTTCATCAGTCTGGCCTTGACTTTGTGCCTCAGGAGGGCTGCAGTGGTGGCGCTGCAGGCGGTCAAGAGGAAGAAAGACAGACAAGCCAAGTAGACAGACAGGGGACTGTGGCGCTGCAGGAAGATCTCCTGCCGTCCCTGGTAGTCCAGGAGGATGGCCTCTAGCTGGGAAAGCGTGCAGATAGACAGAAACACATGGAAGAGCTGATGCCCGTGGCCCACAATGTCACAGGAGCCTGGGAAGTACTTCTCAGGAACTGGGCAAGAGAAGAAGTAGGCGCTGACCAGGAAGAAGAGGATCTGGAGGGTGTGGTACCAGGCGGCCTGCTCCTGGCAGCCAGTCAGGTGGCACAGGGCCACTCGGTGCGCCACGGGGCTGATGTCTAGGATGAAGGCCAGCCCTGAGGGCACCACCTGACATACCTTCTTCATGACTGGGTAAGGCCTCTGGTAACGATACTTGGCGTAACAACAGCCAGCGCAAGACAACCAGCCACAGAAGGCAGCTGCCGGCAAGAAGAAAAGCCAGAAGTGCTCGTACCAGGCCTGGTCCGAGGTGTAGAAGAAGTGAACCAAGGCACTGCCGTACTGGTAAATGCTCACGCCAATGTAGTCCACAAAGTAGAAAGTATAATGGGAGAGCTCAGACTTGGACTGTAGCAGGTGGGCCAGAACGCTGAACATGAGGTAAGTGATGGAGGACAGGACATAGAGGAGCAGGGGCAGGGTGCTGGCCGAGGTCCACGGCAAGGCCTCGGCCTCGGCAAAGGCCCAGAATCGCAGGAGGACGGCCAGAGCTGCCAACAAGTGGGTCCAGACGTTGACCACCTCATTGTGTTTCTGAAAGAGGCTGAAGAAGTAGTAGCGCCACTTGTGTCCCGTGGGGCGGTAGCCGGTGCGGATGTAAGGCTCCCGGAAAAGCTGGGGCACATCTGTCTCTGGGACGGTGCAAGGCATCTTGGGAAGCCCGTTCTCCAGAATCTTGGGCAGGCGGCGCAGCTGCTGCCCACTGACAGACAGGGTGCTCAGGTGCTCCAGGATGGCTGTCGTCATGGCTGCCCGGCACGGCAGGACAGGGGATGTAACCTAAAGAAAAAAAAGGAAAAGCAGCAAAAATGCGATGAGAGAGATACTGAGCTAAGAGAGCAAAGGAACTGTGGGTTTTCTTAGTGATGCCTAGCTTTCTAGTGCAATAGGGGAGGCAGGGAGCTGCAGGCAGCTACTTTGAGCCCTTTTTTTTCATCTGCAGAATGATAGAGTTGGACCAAGATCCCTCACTACCGTAACATTGATTTTTATCCCTACTGCCCATCAAAGTGTAAGGCCCGGTCACGTCTTATGAAATGGGAATGTTAGCCACCCTGTTACAGTGGTATTTAGAAAGTAAGTAAGGGTAACTTTAAAGGCTTTGGAGTTTTCTAGATGCTATTAAAATGTAACCATCAGACAGGCTGTAATAGTGTGCAATATTATTTTGAAATATAAAAATTACAAATATTGAGATTACTAATGATAGCCTACATTTCCTAAGCACTTAATCTTAAATTATTCACTGATTTCACTGGTAACTTGAAAATCTGAGATAAGCAACAGTGACTTGAACCTGGATGTAAAGACAAACAAATGAACATCAGTTAGGTCTGTAAAGACCTATGCATACTCAGGGAAATATTTTAACCGTTGAACAAAATTAACACGTGGCCTAAATTTAACATAGAGTCTAACTACAAAGATTGGGTTTCTGTGTTTTTGTAGTTGTTTTTAATTTATGATCTGGAAAGAAGGTAGAGTTTTGGATTTGTCTCTCCTGGGTACCCAAATCTGTGATCAACGAATTTCAGGCCTTAAAAATGCTGAACTTGGAATCTTTGGTTGGCAGATGAGCCACATAAGCATGGTGATTACTTCATAAAATAGCTACAAAGTTTCATGTAAGTGATTGAGTCAAGAAGTGGATTTTTAGCATGTCTACAGTTACCTTCTGTCCTTCATATTTCCCAACCCTTTTTCTCAGAAAGGTGTGAAGCCTGAGTCGCTGAAACAGCCCCCTGACTGCGGAGCCTTCCTGGGAGAGGCACACACAGCAAGTGCTCCTCAGGGCACTGCTGATTTTAACCTTCCTACAAACGCAGCTTAGCCAACGTTGAAAAAGAAAGAAGTATCTAATCAGGTCTAAAGTGCAGGGCATGCAAATTAATAAAATGTGAAATAAGTTCAGGGAGACTTGGAGTCAAGCCCTGGTTTTTGGCCACTTACTGGGTAACCTTGGGCAAGTTACAGAACTCACTAAGCTTCAGTTTCCTCATCCGTAAAATGGGAGTAATAATTTTATGTTGTTACATGGGAGGTTGTGATGGCTGAATGAGAGGATTGAAAATATAAAGTGCTTAGCAGCCTGCCTGGCCCAAGATGGGTGTTCAGTAAATATTAAGTAATTGCTGTTATTTCTATTACTATGAGCTGGGCTCTGTGCTTGGGATGCAAAGGGCAGTAAGAGATGCTGTCTGCTTTGGAAGGTCTGAGTCTGCCGAGTCAGACAAGGGGGGAGTCATGACCCAAACATGGATGGGTGCCCCCTGGAGGCAAGCACTGGTCAAAGCATTTATGCCAAAATAAGGACCGGTAGAGCACCTGAGGAGGGAGGTAGCACTGTGTGATGTGAAGGAGGACTCCGGTGTCAGAGACCTGAGCTCCAGCCCTGAGCCCTGCCCTGGACAAGCCATGAACTCCAGTCGGGGCTTTGTCATCTGACAAGGAGAGCCTGATAGGGAGGAGCTGCCTCACAAGGCTGATGTAAGGACTCTCATGACGTAATGCCTGTGAAGTGTTCAACTGAGTGCTTGGTTCCAAGTCTGCAAAGACATCTGCCGTGATTATGAGCATCACTGGTGGCAGAGGCGGGGGTAGTTCACAGTGGGCGATCTAATGTCCTCTCCGTACCTTGTGCCTACTTGCATGGCACCCTCTGTAACCCTGGACTAAGCCATTTGTTGAGCCAGGACTGACCAGAGGTTCCTTACCAGGAATGGGCCATCAACTAGTGCTCAATGTAAAAATTAGAGAAACTTGCTAAGAAGTACAGTGTCAGTCAGAAAGACAGAGAAAGAGTGGGAGAGAGAAAGAAAATTGTCACCAGAATACCTTACATCATTTAAAAATGAACAACAAAAAAAGCTAGGCAGTGCTTTTGCTGTCAGCCAGCAGGGGGATCCAAGAGCCAGAGCGTTAGTTCTAGACAGACTCCAACTGACCTAGGTGGCAGTTGGTGAGGAGCAGGGCTGGGGTAAGGGAGGAGGACACCGAAGGTGGGAACAGGTGGGATGCACTGGTCCCAGGGTCAGGGGGACCCACTGTGGGGCTGGGGCTGGGCCTGGGACGACATTTCAAATTGTCCTGTTGCTGGTGGCTGAAGAGGATGTAGCCTGGGGGAGCTGGGCTTGCCGGAGCTCTGGGGAATTAATGGGCTCTGTTCTCTAGATTCAAGCTTCTACCATCTCTTGTGAAACACAGAGTGAAATCAGGTGAACATATAGGTCTGGTTTTGTGGTTGGGTGAAACAGAGCTGAGTCCCTGGGGATGTGAGCTGTAGAAGACGCTCCCTGGCACACCCCACCTGCACTGACGAAGGCTGTGCACCCATCACCTCTGGGCACCCAAGGCAAATGCAGACCATTCTGCATCCAAAGTTAATTGATACATAACTGCACGATTTCTACTCATCTTTGCATCCTCGAAAATGGGGTGCCTAGCACAGGTTCTTACAACTGATGGCACAACTGACTTTTTTAAGATAAAACCTTGGGTTTGGGTTGCCTGTTGGTTGGAACCAAGTCAGTTCAGACCTGGGGGGCCAATTAGCATCTGTTTGTTCTGAGGAAGAAAGGACAGATCACGAGGCCACGTTACTGTCAATTCCCAGAAACCCGGCTGTAGGCCTCTGACCCCGAGTCCCTTCAGCCCTCGTATCACCAACCTAACCTCATGGTTTTCAGACCTTTTCAGAAACTTATTTCTACTTATCTCTTACTTATGGAAACTAAACTAAGAAGAGGTTTATAGAACTAAGAAGCAGAGAAATATAAGACCAAAATGATATTCACTTTGACTTCAAAGGAAAAGGTGCATGGGAGAAAAACTGGCAGAATCTTCATTTCCCTCGCAAATGAACCCTCCTTTTTCAAGGATCCTTAAGATGCAGCCACGTCAGTCTCAAGGTCTCCTTAACTCCATCCTCTGGAGTGTGTAACCCAACACCTACAGGGTGACCTTGAAGTTCCAGGGACATGCACTCCATGGCCTCCGACCCAGGACACGATCCCTTATCTCCTTCAGCAATGAGGGTGGTAAAGGGATCTGGCTCCGCTGTCTGTGGGAGGAAAGGACCTCGATTTCCCTTAGGAAGTCCAGGGCCAAAAACTTCTAAACCAATGATCAGAAAGAGGGGATCAATTCTTTTTTAAAAATTGTCACCCCAGGACATTTTTTCATTGCTTTTAGAGAGAGAGGAAGGGAGAGGAGCATCAGTTGGTTGCCTCCCATACCTGCCCCAACCTGGGATCAAACCTGAAATCTAGGAATGTGCCCTGACCAGGAATTGAAACCATCAAATTTCGTTTACAGGACAACACTCCAACCAACTGAGCCACAGTGGCCAGTGCAAGTGGATTAATTTTTAGTCCTTTGCTTAGCAACTACCTCTTCCACTGCCATAAAATTCTCCCTTTGTCTGCAAGCAGCCACCACAGCCACGACGATGGTAATAAGTCACACTTTTTTATTGTCATGAACTTCAGAACCCGCTGTCCAGTGGGGTCTGCGCCCCCCCCACCCCAGGTCAGGCCTTACTTTCACCAAACCACAGGGAGCAGCGCTTGCAGGTGGGCTTCCAAAGGCCAGCTGTAAATTTTGGGAGCCTGTTTTGGAGGAAGCACGTATTGGCACCATGATGTTGGAGTGGACACACATGGCTCAGCCCTCCCAGGCCGGCGCTGAGTAAGGTCCCTCCCCCAATCAGGGCCTCTGACCCAGGCACTCCTCCTGAAGCTCCTGTGGTCACCTGCCAACTACAGTCACCTGCCAACTACGATGCTCCCTTAGAATGACCTCCCTTGCCAACTCCTTTGCTGAGACAGCTGAAATGCAAATCTTCCTCACGAACTCTCGTGAACTGCATGAGCTCAAGTCTGATCATATGGAGAGCTTTTTCAGAGTTTGGATTATCTGCTCCACAACACGTGGAGCAAGAATAAGCCCGATTCCTCAAACACTTACAGGAAGAGTCTGACTTCACGAGTCAACAGCCATCAGCACCGGACTGCATGTCATCGAATGTTAAGTGGAGTGAAATACGAACAGGTCCCTACAGAGCAGAGCTCTTGGGGCCCACCTGGGCCCCAGTGGGGGAAACAGGACTTGGCCAGGCCTCGCAGGCTGGATAGGACTTAGACAAGTGAAGGGGTGAGTTGCAGGACGTTCCAGGAAGGGGGCAAAATAGGAGCCTAGGAAGGTCGTGGCTTCTTCATGGGCCCGTGAGCAGAGGGGCTGTCTGGGAGCAGAGAGGAAGTGAGTGGGACAGAGGCCACCGCATTAGTGAAAGGAGTTTGGGTTTGAGGTCGCAGAAAGGGGATGGGAGTTTATTTCTCCTCCTTGAAGCTTTGAGCTCATTCAGCCCTTATCTCACCTGAGCTCTGGGGAATTCACGCCGCTGACCACGGCCTTCGGTCTCAGCTCATGTGACACTACCCTCTTTGGTCCCACCTGTTTTCTTCTCCCATCATCCCTGTCACTGTGGTGTTGTCCCCAGGGTTCCACATCCTCGGTACTCCTCACACAGGTGCTTCTCCCACACCCTTGGCTTCAGCTGGTGTCTGTATCAGATGATTCCAAACATATGTCTCCAGCCAGATCTTCCCTGAGGTTTGGGTACCAACACATAATGGCTCTGGATTTGTCCAGCTGAATACTTCATGGGCACTTCACACCCTCCTTCTGCCCACACTTGACCCTCCTCCCCCTACATCTCATCAGTCATCTAAACCTGTTGACTTTATCCCAACAATTCACTCATCCTTCCCATGTCTACTGCTGTCCCTCCCTACGGGCCTCTGAATGAGCAAACGTAGATGATGGAAACGCAGCCTCATAACTGACCTTCCCTCCCGCAGCCGGTGGTTCCCCTGCCTCAGCCCCAACTCTCACTTCTCCAAACCACTTCCGGCTGCCAGTTTAAAAATGGAAATTTCATCATCACTCCCCTCCTCAAATCCCTCACTAGGTCACCATTGTTTGTTTATAATACTAACTGTAAGCCCCTAACATGCAAATAGGCCCTTCTCTTGAGCACCTCCTGCTATCCCAGGCCCCTCTCCCAAGAGAGGGGCAGTGCCCCCAGGTTACTTTGAGGGCTGGATTATATTACTGGAAGTTTTCAAAGGGGCCACACTCTCTCCTGTGCACGCTTCTGCACCCACTCTGCACCCACTCTGCACCCACGACAACCTCAGTACCCTCTGTGCCCACAACCCCAGCTCCTCGACATTCTGCCCAGCAGCCAGCTAGGCCAGGAAGGCTTTCCTAACCCCAAGCAGGCATCAGCTCTGGTCCTGCCACGGCCCCCAGCACACTTCTCCCCTGGTTTACTCCGCTCACCTCCCCAGCTCCTTCAGGGCAGGAACTCTGTGGTGCACAACTTTCCCATGTCTAAAATGGTACGCGGCATATAAAATAATTACACACCTAATATTATTTACTGAATGGATCAATTCTTCAGGCCCAGACATATGGCACCAATTTCCTTCTGCCTAGCAAGATGGAAGGGTAAAGAAATAATGGCTTGGGAGGTGGGAGGTCTGGCTGCTCATGTTTGTTCTGCTCACTTAGCTGTGTGGCCGTGGCCCAGGCCTTCAACTACCCAGGGTCGTTTTCCTCACTGTGAAGGGTGGGTGGGGGTAGGTGACCTCCTGTCTCTACCTCTCAGGAATAAAAGAGAATTAAGAAATGAAAAGAAATAATAATAAAAGGGGCGGTAGTTGGATAGTACTTGGAAGAGGCACAACATGCACACTGAAGCACTAGTAATATTTAAAATAAAGGCGTCAGAGAAAGATTATGAAGTAGTAATATACATGTACTTTTTTCTGCCTTATAATCGATTTTAATGCATTACTTGCAAACGGAACAGGAATTCAGTTTAATCCTCATAATGCCCACCCCAACTACTTTTATAAAGAGTTTTCATTAGACTCAGATTATAATAAAATCGTAATTAAAAGTTCTATTTTAATATGAACTATTACTTAACTCTTTTTATAATATGATATCTGTACCATGACTTCTGTTAATGTTTATAAGAAAGTGTTATAAAAATGTTGCAGCATGCTTGGGACTATTTGGGGGTACAATCTTAAAGTTTTATCTCAGATGCTCCTTTAAGACTAGAAAAATTAAGGGCAATTACGCTAAGAAAAAATGTGAAGAGAAAAACCAGGTAACACCTATGTTCATGGCAGTAATGACATTTTTGCCCAAAACTGTATATTTAGATTTAAAAAAAAATCAGAACTAAAGTATGCATTTTCAAAGTTTGGTTTTGTTTACCTCGTTTTGACTAATGACAACTATCCAGAATGTATTTCCTTCTCCATGATGTTAAATAGAACAGCGAACCGACCTGTCGCTGGTGATGCTGTGGTCCCCTGAAAGACCGGCAGAAACAGGTTTGGCGTCCACAATTAACCATTTTACTTTCCAAAAGGAGCTGGATGCACCCGCGGAGCAGCGTGTCTCCAGTGTCCTAGCCACAGATGTAACCACTACGGCCAGATATGCCCCAGGCATCACCGTACCTCGAAACTGGGTCTGCTTGCTGGGCTCCCCTCAGTAGGGGCTCCACTGCGGTGGGACCACCGCCCAGCTTAGGTCCTCGTTCCCTCCCACAGGCTCCTCTGCAGGATGCAGGCTTTTCCTCCAGCCCTTTCTTGCGTGTCTCCACGACTGCCCCCAACCATCCTCCACCTCGGCCCCTTCCGTTGTGTGTTCTATTATTCTGCTGTCTTCTCAGGCCTTCGCGTTTCTGTACATGCCTGGAGTGCCCGTGCCTCCTATTCATCCTTCAGGTGCCAGCTCAATTTTCCCCGTGAAGCCTTCCCTCCCCTCAGGCGCTTCTTCACTGACACCGCCCACCACGCTTGTCGCCCTCCATCCCCGCGCTCTCCCCACTGAACAGCTGCAGGGTTCTGGTTCCTGTTACATACCTCTCTGCCCACTAAACTGTAAAGGCCCTTGGAGGGCTGAGACTCTGTTTTCACCTACCACTGTGTCTAGCACATGGCAGAGGTTCCAAGAAATTGTTGAATAAATGAATGAATGGAATGAAAATGTCAGAATAAGAACAATAACAAATACTTACATGGTGTTTATCACATGCCAGGCAGTGTTCTAGGCTCTTCACATATTAACAACTGTCTGGCGTTGGTGCTATTTCTTATCATCATTCTCATTTTACAGATGAAGAAACGGAAGCACAATGAAATTAATTAACTTCCCCAAGGCCACACAGGAAATCACAGAGCCAGGAAGTAACCTGAAGCAGTCAGTCCTAGAGACTGGGCTGTTAACCATCACGTCCTCAAAAAATGCACTCTAAGACTAAACCCAAGTATTTTTCAGAGATGTGCAACTTCAGAGTTGTTACTGCAACACTGCTTTGCAACATTAACAAAGATAATGTGCAGCTGGCCCTACAAAAGCAATCAGTATCCCCAGTCTACTCAGTTCTTTGCCACGGAGTTCGTCAGCCGGATTTCAGGACTCTCTCACGGAAGGAAATGCGACTGCCACAAAATCCGAGTGACATCTATCAGACAATCCGTGTGGGTGTGTAATAACACAGATAAAAAGTGGTCAGAAACCCTACCGGCCTCTTTCATCTTAAAGACACAGGCAAATCTCGGCTGGCTTTGCAGAACTGGTGCTGTGAGACATTCCAATCCCAAACCTACAGATAAGGTTGTTTATCCGCCTGCTGCAGGAAAGCACAGACACTGAGGACAGTCACTGTTTCTGCGGCACTTGTACCATGCTATCCAAAAAGGCTTTCCCTGGTTAACACAGCAGAGAATTAAATAAAAAGCCCCATATTTGGGAAATGGACGTAGTTTGGTACTGATGACATTTTATCTGAAGACCGAAGAGAAGCACTTCAAAGCAATGGTGTTCCCTGGTCTAGTACACGGACCGTAACTGGAACAGACCACAGGCTTGGATTAGCTGACTCCCTGGAAAAGTGCGGGATGAGGAATGAAAAGTCCCAACTTCTAGTTCTAGCTCTGTCTATGCCTCAATGTCCTAGTCCATAAAACAGGAGTGCCATCTCTACAAACTCTAATACTGTAACATTCTGTAGTTCATCTGGGCTGTTTTGCTTTGTATGAAAGATCAAGCTAAACTCACCAACAAACAGATCCCGTGACATCTCTTTGTGTCATTTTGTGGGAGCTCACACAGATGTCAGGAAGGTGGCCTGCTGCTTGCTGGACAGAGAGCAAAAGAGCAGCAATATCCATCAAAGAGGGCAGAAGAAATGCTTCCAGAATCACAGAGGCCCAGCTCACATATCACTGCACGACCATAAATGGCTGAGAAGGAACAGCAGCCAAAATGCCAGCACGGTGTCTGTCTGTATGGCCTGGGCCGTGCTTCGAGCAGCCTCTGTCTAACCAGGGACGGAGGTGGAGCTGCAAACGGCCTCAGACACCGCCAGCCAGGCTCTCCACAGTCAGCCATCAAGCAAGAGGCCGCTGGGCCCACACCAAGTATATCACTGTTCATAAAGTCACATTTTGAAGAGTAAAACCACTGACAGAGTCCTATAACTATCAGAGATAATTTTACCATGGACTCAGATTCACAATGGACAACACATATCCTCTCTATATTTAAGAAACCTTATCAAACATAAGTAGCATCTTAATATCCCCAAATGGGAGATCTGATTTAACAAATTATGATAAATCTATACAATAGGATACTATGCACATATTCAAATAATTGTGTAGCTACATGTACATTTGTTGTTATAGAAAGATGCGTGTGAAATACGCGTGTGCTCCACTGGGGTCTCCCCTTCACTCAGAACCGTGATCGACTAGCACATGGTACAGTAGGTGCTCAACAAAGATTTGCTGACTACAGAGCGGAATGAAAGATACTGTTAGAAGGAAGAAGCTCGTTAAAAGTATGTGTCCCATTTCCATAAACATATACGTATGGCACAGAAAAAGTCTGGAGTTGCATATAATCAAAACATTAATGTGGACATGGGTAAGTGGTGGGATGACAGGGAATTTTACTTTTCTTCTGGGGTAGATGCTTTCCAATAATGAACTTTTACTACTTTTGCAGTTGGAAAAATAGTTATTGCTATTCTACAAATAAGAATATGCGACATAAATATGTAAAACTTGGTAAAACATGATTAATTAGTACAATGGATATGAAGACACTCTCCCTGCAAACCCTCCCCCCGCCAAACACAAAAACCCTTGGCATTATAAAGGAATGCATACTTATTCGCATTCTTCTGTGTATTTGGAGCTCAACTAGTTACATACCATACTAATAAAATTATTTGGAGGCCTAACCTAGCAACCTGCCATGATATAAGCTAATTGTCACAGGGGTTGGAAGGGTAAAACGTATGTGACATCTACTGTAGAAGCTCCAGCCGTGTTCTCTCAGGGTGGGAACGCCAGTATACTGCCCAAAGAGTTTCCCACAGAACGCAGACCCCGGTGGCCACCATAATCGAGTCAGCCCCTCGCCATGTGGGTACCTGACACGGCCGAATCCCATTATAACAAGGGTGCTCCTGCGTGCCACCGATGTGCCAGGAACACTTGTGACCTCCCAAGCTCAGTGACCTTTCCACCTCTGAGTTTCCTTCTCTCCAACTCCCATAATATTGATAGTAGGAAGAAAAGACGATCTTAATTTGCTGCTGTGCCCTGGGGAAGATGAGCAGGGGTATCTCTTCCAAGTGCCCTTTTTCTTTTTCTGCAGCTGGAATTCTGCAGTTGGGATATCTGAGATCCCTCCCTCCCTCTCTTTCTTACATGTGCATGTACTTTAAAAATAGACTTTATTTTTTAGGTTCACAGCAACACTGAGGCAGTGCAGAGAGTTCCCATATACCCCCACCTCCAAACATGCGCAGGCCTCTCCCACCGCCAACACCCCCACCGGGACAGTGCGTTTGTTCCAGGCAGTGAAGCCACACTGATGCATCGTTGTCACCCAAAGCCCACAGTTTACATGAGGCTTCACCCGTGGTGCTGTGCATTCTGTGGGTTCGGACAAACGTGTGATGACAGGTATCTACCATCACAGTCTCATACAGAATAGGCTCACTGCCCTGAAAGCCCTCTGGGCTCCCTACCTTCCCATCTAACTCCTGGCAGTCACTGAACTTCTTTACTGTCTCCTTAGGTTTGCCCTTTCCAGAACGCCGTATAGTTGGAATCATATAGCATGTAGCCTTTTCAGATTGGCTTCTTTTGTTTAGTAATGTGCATTTAAATTTACCAGTTTATGTTTCCATTCACCTACTGAAGCGGCTCTTGGTTGCTTCCAAGTTTTGGAAATTATGAAGAAATCTGTCATAAACATTCATGTGCAGGTTTTTCTGTGGACATAAGTTTTCGACTTATTTGGGCAAATACCAAGGAGCATAATTGCCAAATCTGAATTTTCTTCATTGTTACTTCCTATACTTTCCACATCTCAGCTGATCTCCTCACTTCAGCAGGTACTATTTTCCAAATGCAGCATCACAGACACAGAATGCACCGTCCACATGCAGTGAATAGTATCTGTGTTTAACTCTAGTGGGAGAGTTCGGAGGAGCTGGGAAGTTTTGAACACAGTGAAGTAGACTAAGTTCCATCAAGGGGTTAGCTGAAGGTGCTGATCATTTTTCTTCAGACTTCCTGTTTGGGGAAAGGTAAGCTCTGCTATCTGAAATGCCACTTAATTAAAGCCTGGGGACAGGAGTCTCCCTGGAGTTTCCCTAAGAGCATAACTACCAGCTTCGTTAACGTGGGTTGGCTTCAGTAGCACGGCCTCTCCGCTTGATCTAGCCTTTCTCCTGCAGGAAGCTCCGTCACCCATCTGCAAACCTCCTGGGACCCAGGCCAGCCCAGGTGAACCCTGAAGAGACCTGCAGGTTTCCACTGGCAGGAAACGAATCTTGGAAATGTACTTTCTATAGCAGAAGAATCTGGTAACAAATTAAGTCCGGGGTTGGAGCACCATGCAAGGAATGCAGCTTCCTAGCTATGAAAAGTTCACCCTTCTGCATCTAATGCAGTGCACTCCCTGGGTGGTCGCAAGGCTAGGGCTTTTTATTTGCTGCTCAGAAACAAGCAAGTCACTTCTTTCTCAGTTTCTGTTTTGATATCCTCAAGGCCTTACTTGTATTCCACGTTGGCCATGAAGAAGTCTTCCCCAAGCCATCAAGATTTCTTTCCTCCCCAAACACGTACCTACCCGTCCTACTTGTTTGGTGTCAGAGCATCCGGAAGCATGTGCTACCCCACAGCTGTGTGAGGGGAGAGCTGCTTCTCTCCTGCGTGTTGGGTTGCAAGCTCTTCAAGACGGGAACACTGACTCAACCATTCTCTGTTTCTTCTACCAGCAACTATCAGAGCAAAGGTGCCCCAGAATGTGTCAATACATAACTGTTCAAACACAAGTGAAATAAGACTCTCGTGTGGCCTGCTTTGCTTCTAAAGGTAAAACTGAGGAGATCTGAGATGGTGAAAATGGGAGGCATTTTTCAAAAGGAAACAGCGCTTGAGGTGGATGTTGTTTGTCTGTGTGTGGTTCACCTACGTGGCAGGCATCCTTAATAGTATTTAAGTTGTTAACTGGTTTCCAATCATGAGCTCACTTGGGTTCCATCTCCCTCTGTCATTGGTACTTTTGTGCCGAAGAATGCCTGAGTGGAGATGCAGGAAATAGAGAGGCCAGGCAGGAAAATAAAAAGGAAAATAACACTGGAGCAGGATTCAGGAGACCTAGTTTTTTTTTTTTTTTTTTATTCTTGTTGCATAGAAGAAAGCAGAATAGACTGTCCTGGTTCTCTGAACAAGCCACACACATCACATTGCCAATGTTAATCGTACCCCTCGAAGCCTGGCAAAGCCTGCTTCTCTCTCACATTCAGGCTCAGATAAAATCTCTTCTTGTGAAGTTTAGCAACAGCCTCTAGCAGAATGAAACATCCTGTTGCATTAAGCGCATCCAGTGCATTCCCTAGCATTATGTTGCAACTGGCTATATGTGCTTCTTCTTTTACAAAACTTTTTAGTTTGTGTTACTTGATTGTGAAGATAACTGAAGCACAGGGAATTTAAGCGACCTATTCAAGCCCTAACCCAAATCAGCTGTAAAGTATGCACAGCCCTCTCTGCTTCCGACTTCTGTGCTCCAAGAGCCCAGCCCCCTGTGTCTCAGAAAAAGAAAGTCCTTCAAGCATGAATGGAAAAGAAAGAGAGAAATGAGAAGTGAGTGTCTGTCTGCCTCTGAGCTGATGATAGACTAGGAATCATGGCTTGCCGTAAGCTATAGCTCCCAAGACATTCCGTCGTGGGCTCTCCTGAGGGTGCCCCTGAGGCCTCACTCCACTTCCAGTGTGGCCTTTTCTTCCAGGGGTAGCAGATCTGGCTGAACATCATTAATTAGCCCATAACTATGACCTGGCACATGGCTCCAGCTCTCACCTCCATCGTGTTACAACCACCCACCCAGCCTGCAGACTCTACTGATGTAGTGATTACTCACCACCCAGGATCGCTCTAACTCCCAGATCTCAGACTGGAAGCTCCTCCTTCCCGATCCCAGCACTCCTGACTCCCACCTGTACCTTTTCCTCACCTCTGCTAACGCACTCTGGGCTCCTCATGGAACCCCAGTCCTTCTTCTCTCTCAGTCCTCCTCCCTCACTGGCTCCACTGCCACCCTCACATACACCGACCGGGCCCGTAGCCAGCCTCGTCCCATCTGCCCCAGGGTCCCATCCTCACCCTCTGCCCTCCGCTGGGCCTGCCTGCCTAACCCCACCTTGCTTACATCTCACTTCTCTTTCTTCCTCCAGTGACTGTGTTCTATTACAGAACATCATAAAACTCGATAAGACCGTTATGAATTCATGCCTTTTAACATCATCCGAGACTTCACCTTACTCGTCTGCATGTCCCATCAGCACCTTCAGCGTTGTGTGAATAAAGCCAGAGTTCTCTGTACCTAGTTCTACTTCTGGGTGTGACTAATCTCCGAGTCACCAAGACTTGAAAACAAAGTACAATTTCTCCTTTTCTTCCTCCTTCTCTCAAATCCCAGATATCAAATCCTCTTTAAAAAAAAAAATTGCAGCGTACCCCAAACCTGTTCCTTCTTTTCACTTCTCCTGAAGGCCTGTGCACTGTCCCAGATACACTATGGTGACAACCTCCTCTCTAACTGCCTTGCCTCCTCCAGTGCCTGCCCCTGTTCCATCTTATTTGACTGGGCTGAAGTTCAGGTCTCATGATGGTGTGTCCCAAAGCTGCCAGTTCCCGGAGCTGGCAGCTAAGCCTTCCGTGCTCTGGTCCTAATGGGCAGCTTCAAACATCACCCACAGCCTGATTTCATGCAGAACAAAACAGAGTACATAGAATAGAACATGTCAGGGCATGTCCCACACATTAAAGTACTGTTGTGAATCTCCTGGTTCCTAAAATAAAATCAATTTCTTAGCAAGGGGCATGTTAAAGTTTGAAAACCACTGATCTACCCCTTTGTTATTCCTAAACATGCCCTGTGACTTCCACTTTCATTTTGAAATTATGAAATACTTCAAGTACACAGAAAAGTATAGAGGATAATACAACAAACAATGGTTTGTCAACTCTTTTTAAAGATTTTATTATTTTTAGAGAGAGAAGAAGGGAGGGAGAAAGGGAGGGAGAGAAACACTTTTGTGAGAGAGAAGCACCAATCAGTTGCCTCTCGTATGCACCCCGACTAGGGACCAAACCTGCAACCCAGGCATGTGCCCTGACTGGGAATTGAACTGGTGAGCTTTCGCTTTGCGGGATGATGCCCAACCAACCGAGCCACACCAGTCAGGGCCAGTTTGCCAACTATTAACATGTCATATTTACTTCAGATTAAACACATACATATAAATGAATATGTGTGTACAGATATAAGTGAACACATGTATGTGTGTGTGTGTGTGTGTATACAGGTATCAATGTCTATAAGAGATACGATTAAGACCTTGCCGCCCAGTCCCTTCCCCTCCTCCCCAGCAGCAATCACCACACACTGAACTTGATGGTTTTCATTCTCACCAGTGTTTTCACATGAAAACACTGGACACTCTTAGAATTTTATATAACCACATGTAACACTATAATAAAATCTTGAAGTTCTATACCCATAAACATATATTGTTTTATATTTTTAACTTTTATACAAAATTTATCTAACATTCTGCGCCTTCTATCTTTAATTTAACACATGCTTTGTGGTTTTCCAAATTAATTGTGACCTGATTCTCTGCCTGATTCCTTTTCTCTGCTGAATATTTTCCAAATGCCACAATTTATCTGTTTGTCCTCCTGTGGACGGACAGGGGGGCTGTTTCCGGTTAGTTGCTGTTACAAGCAAGGCTGAGCTGTGGTTTGTACAAGTATTCTTGGGTACGTGCCTGGAGAGGGATTCCTCTGCAGGTCTTGGCCCAGGAGGCTGTTTCCTCCCCTCATCTCTGCCTCAGAAAACTTCACCCGCCCCCGACGGCACCTCTCAGATACCAACTCCTCCACGCGTTCCATTCACCCAAGTCAGACCAATAGCCTCTGTCCACTCTCCTGCAAACTTCGGTTTGCATCACTTAAATGATGCCACTACATGTTAACTTTGTCCTGTAGTTGTTTTGGTACTTTTCATATGTCCCTAGCAGGCTATACATTTCTTATGAGCAAGTACTGTGTAATGTTAAATTCCCTCTCCTCCCCATTGAGAGCCCAGCACATACATCTGCCCAGAGTGGACCCTCAGTGAATGTCCAAGGAGAAGGCTGCCTCTATCCTCAGCACCCTGTGTTGGGAGACCCCAGAGGTCTGGGAACACTCTCAGCTTCATGACCACCTGGGGCCAAGTGACTGTAAGCAGTTGCTTACGCGTAAAGATTGAAGAAAATGTTCTTCCTCCTCTCCTTGTTGTCAAAGCACCCAAAATATTACATTTATGGCAAAAATTTTATAAGAATTTTATTCAGAATTAAAAGAAATCAAATACTGGGCAGGCAAGAATGTTACCAAAAACCGGGGCGGGGAGAGGAGTCATTTTCAAGTTTGGTGCTATGCTTTTTTTAGTCAACCAGTGTTGGCTGCCATCAGTGTGGACAAGACTTAAAGAGGAAATCCGTTCCTCCTCCCTCCACCTCATCCTGTGACCTGAGCAATTATTATACAACTTGAGCCCGGGGAGAGAGTCACAAATATCCATGTGTGTGCTGAATGGCTGTTGCGAAGCTTCTGAATCCTTGGCCAGGGACAGGCTTGTGGAGGGGCAGCGGTGCCTGTTGCCCATAGCTGTTCATCTCTCCTCCAGGTTCAGTGGAGTGGGGGTGGGGGGCACGGTGAGAGATTTCTCCCTGATTCCAAAGTAGAGATTCCTGCTCATTATACTTTTTTCTTATTAGATATGGAACAGGTTAAAAAATTAAAGGTGGAAAAATAGTTCAAGAATCCAGTGCTGCAAATGTTTTTCAGTTTCTTCATGAGTACAATGTATCGGCTTAAGTCACAGCAAGCTGAGGTCTGTTTATCTCAGCCTCGTAAGTTAGTAATAAAACATGTCCAGGTCACAGGATTTTTACAAGCAGCTCATACCCATTGCCATATGATCTACCAGATGGAGAATAACTGTAGGTAGCCCGGAGCTGCCCTCTCCAGTTAGGGGTTGACAGAAAGGTCAGCTGAAGCCTTGAAAAGCCTAGTCTGAAGAAGGAGCTTAAAACTCCTATGGGAAAGGGCTTAAGCAACAATGTGCAAGCGCAGGACTAACTAAAAAGTCAAACTCCTGTTGTTTCTATGTTACAGAGTTTCACTGGAGAAAGGGCCAAGTACGAAAACAACCATTTCTCTTTACTGTAACACAACCTCGAGTCTCAGATGACATCTGATTATAATCTGTGCAAGTGCTACCTGAGGGCTCCGATTGTTTTTCCAGCTGGGCTGAGATGCCCAGGGCCACAGTTTCTGCATCAGCTGCACACCAGAGTAAACTTTAAAGAGATACGCCACTTGATCATTGCCTCAGCACTGCCTCCCACCACGGGTGGGCCCTGGAAGATTTAGACGCCGATTATAACGGCAGCCAAGAGATAAACAACTCCTTCCAGTCCTTGCTCAAATCTCACCTTCTCAGCAGCCCTACTGACCTATTAATGCATTTGTGCCCTCCTTGGCCCTGCACAATCCCCTTACTCTGCTCTTTTTCTTTGTTTTCTGTAGTACTTTTTACCTTGGGACTTACCTTGGGACTCTCATACCTTAAAAAAGTTGTGGTAAAATGCACCTAACAAAATTTCCCATCTGAACCCCCTTTGCGTGTAGAGTTCAGTTGTGTTAAATACATCCACGCTGCCATGCCACCAGTCTCCAGAACGCTCACCCTCCAAAACCAAAACTCTGCTCCTTTCAAACAACTCTGCCTTCTCCCCTTCCTCTGGCCCCTGGGAGATACCCTTCTACTTTATGTTTCTGTGACTCTAGATACCTCATATAGTGGAATCGATCAGACAGCATTTGTCTTTGGGTTACAGGCTGATTTCACTTAGGATAATGTCTGCCAGTTTCATCCACATTGTAGCATGTGTCAGAATTTCTTACTTTTTAAAACCGAATAATATTATATTCTATGTATCCACTGTATTTTGTCCACCCACTCATCTGGCAATGGAACTTAGGTTGTTTCTACCGTTTGGCCATTGTGAATAATGCTGCTACGAACACAGGTGTTCAAGTATCTCTTTAAGACCCTGCTTTCAATTCTTATGGGCGTATACTCAGAAGTGGAATTTTTAGATCATTGGTCATTCTATTTTTTAATTTTTGAGTACCTGCCATACCGTTTTCCATTGTGGCTGCACCATTTTACATTCTTACCAACAGTGCCCAGGAGTTCTAATTTCTCTGTACCCTTGTCAACACTTGTTACTACCTGTTTTTTTCATTGTAGCCATCCTAATGGGTGTGATGCTAATATATCACTTTTATTTATTATGTTTATTATCTCTCCTCCCTAGCACTGCTGCTAGTCCAGAATATAAGCTGCATTAGCAGATGAATCTTTGTCTATTTTGGTCATTCATATATCTTCTGCACCTAGTTCGTACTTGGCGTATATTAAGTCCTCAGTAAATATTCATTGTAAGAATGAATAAATAAATTTGTGAAACAAAGACACACGTGAAGTACACTGGCCTTTACTTTCCGTTTCTACATCAAAATCTCAGTCTGGCTTTGAACTAGTGCACGTGTGTGCGCATGCATGCAGTGTGTGTATACACTATCTCTACCCAAACTGCTTAGGACCTTATGGAAGCAAGTATTCCTTTAAGAAATGTCTGATGAGTGTCTACTGTGTGCCATTATTATGTTCAATATTATTCAGATGGAAATTCTGTAGCACATGAAATTTAGGGTTTTCTTGCAAAGCTCACAAGAAAACCAAGGAGAGAATCTGTAGTACACAGAAATCTTAGTGATTCTCTGACATGGGGTATATCCAACGCCCATGTGAACACAACCAAGAGACCTGAGTTTCCCCCAGTGAACCTGCTTCTGTCCTGTGCAACCTGTTCCTGTCTCAGTAAATGGCAGCACCCAGGTGCTTGAGTCAGAAGCCAGAGATACATTTTTCTTTCATCTTAACCTGCTACTCCGCTTTATCTACTTGCCAAGAGTGTTGTAATGACTCACATATATTGAGCACTTACTGTATGCTAGGCACAGTTCTAAGTTCTTCCCATGTTATTAAATACTTTATTCCTCACAATGCTATGAACTGGAGTTGCGGGTGTTCAGACCAGGCCTCCCCAAGATGTGCTACTTTGCATGTGGATATTTTGAGCTAAAGGAAATCAAGACCCTTTGGGCTCATGAGACACTTTTATCTCTCCCTTAAAGAATTTAAATTAGGAGCATTATCCACCATAATAAAGAATTATTACAAGAGATAAGTTTTTATGACCTAGCTATAGGGCAGGGCAAATATCTAATTACTTAACATCTGCTCTTCTTACTGTTCTGAAAGTACCTTTCACCCCTCTGAAGCACTAGGGCACCTCATCACATTCTCAGCATGTCATATATAGCTCATTTTTACCTTTCTGTCACTGAAATTCTTTTTTTATATACACTATTGAGGTTGCGACTTTGTTTTTAAACTTTAAAAAATGTTTTCCAATTATTGTTTACATTTAATATTATTTTGCACTAGCTTCAGGTGTACAGCATGGTGGTTAGGCAATCATATACTTTATAAGATGTTCCCCCTGATATTTCCAGTACCCACCTGGCACCATGCATAGTTATTGCAATATTACTGACTATATTTCCTACATTGTACTTTACATACATCCCCATGACTATTTTATAACTTCCACCCTGTACTTCTCAATCCTTTCACCCAGTTACCCAACCCCTCTTCCCTGTGGCAACCATCAGTCTGTTCTCTGTATGCATGAGTTTGTTTCTATTTCTGTTCTGTTTATGTATTAATTTTGTTCATTCGAGTCCGCATGTAAATGAAATCATATGGTATTTGTCTTTCTCTGACTGACTTTTTCACTTAGCATAATACCCTCTAGGTCCCTACATGCTGTCTCAAATGGTAAAAGTTCATTCTTTTTCATAGCCAAGTAATAGTCCATTGATTATATGTGCCAGATTTTTTATCCACTTGTCTACCGATGGGAACTTGGGTTGATTCCATATCATGGCTATTGTAAACAATGCTGCATGAACTTCTTACATATATGGGGTTCCCATACACACATATGTAATTAAAGTTGATTATTTTCTCTTGTTAATCTGTCTCAGGTTGATTTAATTATTGGACTGGCTGAAAAGGCTAGAAGAGTAGAGGAAGATTGCTTTCTCCCCCGCAGAGTACAGATGAGGAAACAGGTTAAGTCCCTTGCCCAAAGTCACCCAGATAGGAGGTGGTGGAACCAGAATCTGTACACAGGAAGTCTTGCTCCAAAAACAATGCCCTGAATTACTACCCTATTCAGGAAATGCTGTTTCAGCCTCACTTATTGAAACTCATTCTCAAATGTATTTGTTTACTTTACTAAATGTGTAAGTGAAAATGATTTTGATCATTGAGAACTGTCCATGTCCTTCATCTCCTTCTGGACATTGGTGATCATTACACAGCTTGGATAACAGAGGTCGAGAAGACTGGAGCCCTACTGTGAGACTGGAATTCTGCTGTGAAGTTTCTCTTGAACAAAAGTTCTAGCAGGACTTTATTTTCCTACTAGATGTTTCGATGCTTTGGTGATTTGATGTTTTTCTCCAAAGTGGATTATGTCAATAAAAATTAGCTTAATTGAAGTCTTTGATGAATCAAAGCTATATTGTAGTAGATGCACTGTAATTAGTATCAATAAGACACATCCATTATAAATTCCATTTAAAAACGGACAACTTTTCTTCTTTGAAGTTGCATTGATCTTGGAGGCAAAGTGAGATGGAAGGCATAAGGCCCAAATCCTGCTCTCACCAAATTAAATGAATCACATTTTAAAAATAAACCACAATCCTTCTGGCACCAGTGGTACCATCTGTAAACTGAGAATAATAAAAGCCAACAGCTTAAGATTTTTGAATTAAAGTTGAAAAAAAAAAAAAAAAGAATGCAATTACAAGCCTAAGACAAGATGACTGCAGTCCAGAAGGCATCACTTCCAAGTTTTAAGCTTATTTAGCATGTAAAAGCCAACATTACATAAGTTCATCATGTAGCTGACATGCAAATAAGATGCTTTTCAATAGATGATTTTAACCCCAAAGGATGCATTTTTAAAGTCCCCAGGGTATCTTTAGAAAACAAAAGATACAGTACCAGCCAGAAGCTATTCTGGCAAGTTCCACAGATCATATGGTCTTGGGAAGAGACAAGCACTTATTGTTACCAGAGAATTCAAGACCAGTACTTACAGTTTCATTTCCAGTGCCCGGCACTCCCTGGGACAAAGGGTTGCAGTATCTACTGAAGGGTGCGATTATTCCCCAACTCACTATTTCAGCCTCACCAGCCATTCATCCCTTCAGAGAATTCAGCTACTTTGGACTACTTGTTATTCCAAAATAACAACAGCACACGATGTTTTTCCTTTCCTTTCTTTTCACATTACATCCAAAATGATGAAGAAAGTAAAGAATAATAAGCCAGAAGTGAGTTCGGCTACATATAATTTTTACATAAGCATTGCTGGATGAAAGTACACAATTAAATGCAAGGGGAGGCTCTAAATCTAACCTGATTTTTAAAAAAAATCTTAAAAATACTTGGCTAATCAAATGCTTGTTTGACCGGTAGGGATCCCCTTGTCTTTCTCCTTCCACTCCCAAGAGTCAGCTGAGAATTCTGAAATGGAAAATATCCTCTGTGAGTCCTTGCTGGTAAATCAGAGAATTAAATTTTTTTTTTTTTTTGTAAAAGCATGTTCTGTTGATTAAAACAAGAGAAACCACACTTGCGTGCACGCAGCATGATCCTAACCAACCAGAGAGCAACCTGGCTTCCTCTGTCAACCTTCCTGAGGACAGCCGCGGGATGAGCCCAGAAGGCTTCTGCCCACGCAGTTTATCAGAAGGTAATGATTCTGATGACTAGCGAGTGGCCCAAGCCATCCCTACAGCCAGTGCACTATCTATAGTCTGTAGGTCATGGATACTCAGAACATCTTCTGTCAAGGAAACCCCGTCGCTTCAAAGGCATTATCTTCATGCCCTCCAAATTTCTTTCAAAGGAAAGAGAACTGTTAGTCATCTGAGAGTGAGTGAAACTACACTGAATCTAAACTCAGCTTAATACAACTGCTGTGCTAGATTAGGAACTCCTTAGGACAGGCTCCGGGCTTCCATTTCCTTTACATTCCTCTTATAAGCATTAAGCACTCCATTTCTCCCACAAAAAGAATGAATTCAATTAGTCTTACTGACGAACCAACCGATCTTCAGACTTACTATGGGTTGAAAAGGGAGAGTCACGACCTCCAAATCCTCCAGGAACCTTCAACATTTAACATTTCCCCTTGTCATCTGCTTTCTAGAAGGGTTTAGTGTTTTTGGGTGGTAATATTTCCCCTCCTTTAATCTGATTCTTGGTGAAAGAGGAGAGAGCTGGTCCCTAGCTCTTAGTGACTGCGTGTGACCGACCACATGAAAGGCTTTGGGGGTTTAGGGAGGTCGAGGGCTTTACAGACCACTTACTTAGGAAACGGCAAATAGGTTTCAGCCCTCATGTTAACCTGGTTGGTAAGGGCTTCCTGGGCTCCTGTATTGAGAGGTATTCCAGGCCGGGCCAAGCTCAGACCAAGAGGTGCTGTGACGGACCTACCACGTCCACCACAGGCCCTTGAGGGACATCAGGGTCAGGAGAGGCCTGCACCATGGAGCCAAGGATTTGCTACTCCTGAGCAGACTCTACTTACGGTGAGCTAAGCAGCTTGCAATCCCCTGGTTTTCCCCCTTGACTTTTAAAAAAAGTAGAAGTCACATCAATCATAAAAAGCTGTTTTGAAATATTCACAATAAATGTTTTTTTAAAAATATACAATCTCTGAAAAAGGACAACAGCTGAGGTCCTCGCTAGCATGTCCCAGAGAGAGTCAAAAGTGGAATTTTGAAGCTCTTCCTGACAAGTACCCCAGCAAGTCCCACATTTTAATGTTCCTATGGGCCACAGGTTAACAAGGAGCTGGGTAGTTCTCCAGCAGGGATGTGGCTTCTGTAATGGGACTGCCTGGGGGAGGGAGAAGGAAAAGAGACAGAGGTTTCAGAATCAAGCAAGTCAGTGATCCCCAAAAACAAGCAGGTAAGTCAATGCGATGCTTGTACTCATAGGAAAAATGAAGACTCAGTTTCTTGAACTTGAACTAGCAAAGCTCTCTGGATCAATCGATAGTATTCGCTTGCTTTCTGCTTTGTCCTTAACACTGATGGATCAAGTGGGTACATACGAGGCAAACGGCATGGTTCCTCTCAGAGGCAGCTTGTATAACTTCTCTCCTTCTCCCCTGAGGTGGACTTGGACCCCAGAGGCCAGGTCCAATCTCTTGGAGAGACAGAGCTGGCCTCCCGACATCTACTCTGCGTTGTCAGCCAGCTGGCTCCCAGGTGAGGAGAACATCTTTGGCAGTCACAGCAGTGCACAACAGGCAAGAGACCTCAGAGAAGGCAAGGGAGAGGAGGCAGACACGTGATCCCGGAGACAAATAAACACAATTAGCTGTGCTAGAAACAAACTGAAAAGACTCAGTGGGAGGACTTGGGTTCCTTCTGCCAAGAGAGAATACCAAAGGAAAATTCATTGTAAAAGAAGCCTTTCACTTCTCTTGGCAGCCATGGCCCAAGGACTGTCATTTTTCTCTGTCAAGCCCTTTCCACTGTGGGTTTCTCCGACATTTCAAAAACTCTCACAATCGTGCCACTTGTCAGTTTGCTGCCCCAATAGGTTCTGCTAGTATTTCAGGCTGTTCCTTTCATTCTTGGAGATGACAAGTCCAAGCCTTCCCTAGCCATCCTGTCCCTGTGCACCTAACCAGACTCAATTTCTGCAGTGGTCAGTTGAATTCACAGACGTCAATAGTCCTGTTTCTGGTACTGTGCACTTCTCACCCCAGGATCTTCTTCTGTCCTGTAGTATCAGCTACAGCAGAGGGTTGGTCGCAACCGTCTAGCACGGGGGTTAATGGGTGGGCTCTGGAAATAGCAAGCTTAGGTTTGAATCCTGACTCCTCCACTCAGAAGTTGGGTGACCTTGGGCAAGTCACCCAACTTACACTTGGGAAAGTATTTTAACATCCTTTTGTCTCATTATTGTCATCTATAAAATAAGGATATCATGGTACCTGACTGATAGGATTGTCGTGAAGTTTAAAACAGTCCTTATCTTTTAGAAATACATACTGAAATACTCACAAATCATAATTATATCATGATTTTACGTGAGAAACTACATGACTTATCATGTAGTTTACGCCGAAGCCACCTGGGGCTAAGGTATACATAAAGAAGTTGGCCCTGAATTGATAATTGTTGAAGTTGGGGGATGGTAATGCATTCTGTCTACCTCTGTCTGTTTGAAATTATGACAGGAAATTTAAGAAAGAGAGACAATAATACAGATAAAACTGCCAGCATGTGCTCAATACATGCACTCTGTTATAAATCAGAGAGGTTCCTGAAGGCATTGTGCCTGGGTCAGAAAATCACCTCGGAGCAGCCTGTCTCTCTGGAGGCCACGGTGGTTCCGGGGCCAGCAGCATTCAAGGAGTGGGCAGGGGGGTTGCACTGAGAACTTGCTAGGCCATCCATTATGGCCCAATATTTTCACAATCAAGTGTGCTTTAAATTATTAGTAGTAGTTCTCTATGCTTTGAAAGTTTTCTACATAAACCACACCCATTAAATATTCATTATTCCATATCTTTTAATCAGATACATACATCAGAGTTTAGATGAGGTGGTGGGTGGCTTGAAATTGAGCTTTTATCGCCCCAGCTGAAAGCAAAGCACTTCCCGGTTTTAATGGACTGCACAACTATTTGACCCACAGGTATGCAGTTTTGTAGGCCTATGAAATATGAAAAATAGCTCAACGCACCTCTTCCCCGCTCCTCTCTCCCAGCCCCACCTCAGTCCCTGCGCTCTACCACCAGCGTGTATGCCTCCAATAGGTTGAGGGAGCCAGCTACGTAAATCCAGAGTCAGCCCCTGACACGCTCAGCTTATGGAATTTCTTAGACAAGATAATGAGACAGAGGGACAGGAAATGCCACCCTGGACCAACTCCAGGCTAGATAAGCACTCTAGGACAACCCTTAATTAAATCTGAACTCATCTGCCCCAGGCCCTCTCAAAGATGTGGGATCTCCAGTCGCAGCTCTGACACTTACTAACTGCAGAGGCTCTGGGCTAGCCACTTCATCTTAGTTTTCTCCTGGGTAAACCAGAGTATCTCCCTCCCAAAGCTGTTTCAGGGATTAGAGAGATTGTAAACAGGGTGCATTGCACAATGCCTGGCCCATAGCAATCGCTCAATACACAGTGGCGATTTTATGTCTCTGCGTGCCTTCAGGTATGCGTGGTTGTATGGTAATTACCTCCTTTGGAATTTGGTTCATACATTTAGACACAGTGGCACTGCAGGTCACATAATTATAAGCAGTTTAACATTTCCTTTTTTTATGCGATGATACTTTAATGCAGATATATTCAATCTTCTTCACAGAGCTGATGTATGGATAACTATGCTATTGTCATCAGTGCCTACTTGCCTATGTGGTTCCCTCTTCTCCTTCCATAAACGTCTTGTGACATTTAAATTAAAAAAATTATAAATAGTAAAAAGTCATGAGAAAAATATGGTCAACTTCAATTTTAGCAAGGCCACTTATTGAATGTCCACTGTATGGACGGCATCTGTCCGGAAAGTATCCAGCTACGTACTATGAAAAATAGAGACATTTATTGAAGAAGATACAAGATACCAAAAATATTGCACATAGGACAATGACACCTCAGTCCCCTTCAAAGTAGGCACCTTGGGACCTCACACAGTTCTCCCAGAATCTCTTCCACTGTTCAAAACACTCTGCAAAATCATTTGTTGTAATCCTTTCAGCAGCCACATTATATTTTCCTGAATCTCATCCATGATCTGAAATCTCTTCCCTTTTAAAAGTGATTTTAGTTTTGGGAAAAGCCAGAAGTTGCAGGGTGCCAAATGTGGGCTGTAGGAAGGCTGAGTCATCTTGGTGATAATGATGTTTTGCCAAAAAATTCTTTGAGTCGTGATGCATGAGTATAGGTGCATGGTCATGATGAAGCTGCCAATCACTAGTTGCCCAGAGCTTCAGCCTTTTAAATAATCTGAATAGTTTCCGCAGAGGAATGTTCAAGCTTAATGCAAAATTTGATAAACATCTGTTACTCTGTGCGTTTAGGCATTTTGAATGACGGCCACACAGTACACATGCTCACTCAATGGTGTCTACTGCCCCCACTGACTAGTACAGTGAAGTCGTCATTGTTCACGCATGTGTGTTCCAGTCCACTCTCCTTGGCTGCCAGGGTACATTGATGTCATGCAAACCATTTTCATTATATTAACAGTGGCTGGACCTTTTCTGGACAGACCATGTCCAGATGATCAACAGATGAGATGGGTATAAATAATAAAGCCAGAAATCCACTAGCAAAGAGTTTAGGGAAGTTTAGGGCTCATCTAAAATCTTTATCTTATCCTTAGCCTTATCTAAAACTGGCACTTTCTCTGCCTTGATCCTGACTTACTCTTATTCATAGCATGAATACTGCCTAAAACTTGTTACTGCCTAGAATTTGTTACTGCCTAAAATTTTACATTTCCTGATTTATTTGTTTATTGTGTGTCTCCTTCCAAAAGAATATATATTTCATAAAATCAGGGATCTTGGTCATTTCCGTATCTCTAACACCTAGACCTGTAACAAGCACATAGTAGCCCTTGAAAAATGTTTTTAATGAATGATTTCATTTCCTTTCCTCAACTGCAAAAAGAAATCTGGATCTGAAACCCTGCTGTATATATTTCTTACGCTGTATGTATTTCTTACTAGCACTATGACCCAGTGCAGAAGAAAGAGTCTAAACAAATAAACATGCAATATGTGAAGTGGTGCCTTATTATACAGAGAAAAATGAAGCAGAATGAAGCAGTTTCCTAAGGGCCTTGCATACACACATGCCATTCTGACTTTTGCCCCTATGCCGTTGCGTAAGTCATCTCTCTGTGAGAAATGCCCACCTCTTCACCTAAATGCTGCCCTTCTTTCAAGATCTCATGCAGGCTGATTCCTGACTTACACTCCAACGTAGGGGCTCACGTTGACTTTGTTCTTTTCATAGACCTACCCACCACCTGTGCTCCAAGGTCCAGCACTTAACGGTCTAAATTTTTCTTTCTTTTTTATGTGAGAAAAATTTGATGCTCCAAATGTATTATTGGCTCCTCAGGCACAGAAACTATGCTGTGCGCTGCTCATGTGTCCCTCAAAGTGTCTAGCACAGTGTAGGGCACTTACTAACTAGATAAAAAAAATCACTATAGATGAACTGACAGGTTTCCGGTTTGGACCCCACCTCTGCTGCTCTGGCATGATTCCATTTACACCCCCAAGAACACCTATTTATTTTTTCCTAGCTTCTCCTCCCAAGCGTTCCTCTGTCAGAGTGCCTTTCAAGCTGTGACCATCTAAAACGATTAACATCCCAGATGAGATAGAAAATTATCAGGGACCCTGTGAATTGACAGCAGCAAGTAAAATGCAGCATTACTTCCAGGGATGTAAGTGACAAGCCTTAAGTCGTCATTTAGGATGTTTTAAAGAGAGACAGAGAGAAAAGGCCATGCAATCCAGGAAATAGCTACAGCACGTTGTGAATTAACCCAAACCGCTGCATCAAACTGAGATTTGATGCATCATTTCCAACTTCCTGAAATGCTGTCCAGTTTCAATGTCATAAATTACATTTTTTTTTTTGAGCCTTACCTGAACCCCTTGTCTGGGTGACATTTGAGTACTGCAGCCAACTCCATCCTCAGCATTAGCCAGTCATGAAACTGACTAATTCCACTTTCTAAAGTGCTCAGGATTCCTGGCAACCAGAGAGAATGGTAATGCCTTTATCTTGTTTAAGTGCAGGAATAGAAAAGCTAAGATGGGACTCCTGGAATGAATTCTGTGAACAGAGTTAAATATACTGTGGAGAATATGCATTTTCTAATTCAAGAGCCATTACACTCCAAGGCTGATTTTACATCATCTTCCCTTTTCTTCTATATTTTATACAACTTTACCAATTCTCTTTAGAATGAGCCTAAAATGAAAAGGTGAAGATAGTTTTACCAGCAAAGAGTTTCATTTCTCATATAAGTATAATCTACAGGCAATATTCAACAGAATAAGTGCTTTTTACTCCCATCTTCAGCTGGTTTGGCTCCATGTAGCCGTCAACCAGTTTCCTGACGATACACTTAACATACACTTAACGAGGTCATCCTCTTAGGCTCCAAAGACAGGTACTAAGGATAGGGCAAATACATAGTTGCAAGCTACTGGTGAAAAGCAACAAATTCTCTATTTTTTTCTTCTTTGCTCTTCTTAATCTTGGACTATATCACCCTAGAAGGATAAATGTCACTGCCCTTAATGCTAGCTGTGTCTCAAGACCAACAAAACCTCTTAAATCAATAACCCTACCTCTGATCTTCAAATTCTTACAGCCCTGAAACTGGGGATTAGTTACAGCCAGGAACCAGCTCAGCCTGGAAAGTGGGAAGAGCCAGTCTTGGGTCTTCTCTGGTTGTGCTCATCGCGAAATCTTAGTTTCCCATTACCTCTACTATATATTAACATTCATCATAATAATTATTATTAATTCACTCATTTGACAAATAGCACTGATACAGCATTGAATTCTTCTCATGTAAGAAGATAGACAGCTTGGAAGTTTGTACCCCACCGGACAGGCAAAGAAAAAAAGTCTTCCTGAAGCCCCAGGCTGAACTCCACCTGACCACGCAACCTGGTTGGCTTATTGCAGCAGAGAGCAGTCCCTCACTTTGGGGAGTTGTGGCTTCCAAATATGTGTGATCATGTGAAGTCGAATTCTCCAGTGTCCTTCTATTGACATGTGTCATGAGCTTTGCTTTGGACCTGTGTACAAGTATTTAAAAGCCATGATAGCAACCTAGGTGCCCATTGGTAAATGAATAGATCAAAAAACTATGGTACATTTACACAATGGAATTCTATGCAGCAGAAAGAATGAAGGAGCTCCTACCCTTTGCGACAGCATGGATGGAACTGGAAAGCGTTATGTTAAGTGAAGTAAGTCAGGAGGTGAAAGACAAATACCATATGATCTCACCTTTAACAGGAACCTAATCAACAAAACAAACAAACAAACAAACAAACAAGCAAAATATAACCAAAGACACCGAAATAGAGAATAGGCTAACCAGAGGGGAGAGGGGGTAGGGGAGAGAATTTCAGGGGAAAAGGGGAAGGGTTTGCAGGAACAAGTATAAAGGACACATGGACAAAAACTAGAGGGTGTGGAAATGGGAGGAAGGTGGGGAGGGCTGGGGGGGGTTGACTGGGTTGGGAGTAAAAGTCAGAAAACTGTACTTGAACAACAATTAAATAAAAAAATAAAAATAAAATAAAAGCCATGATAAATACTTTCCCCACCTATCTTTCAGATGAAGGGTCACCTCTAAAACTTACCTCCAAACTATTACCTCTGTAGGTGTAGGGACTGCATTTTTGCCCATCACTCTATCCCCAGTACAGAGCATAGACCCTGGCCCTTAATATTGGATGGATGGATGGATGGATGGGTGGACGAATAAATGAAAGAACAAATGAATGAACAAATGAACAAAATAGATATCCTTTGGTTCCAGACCACTGAGAAGCCCATCAAGATCTCACTCCACAAGGATTAGTGTTCAGGTTCCTTCTCAGCCAGAACTACCCAAATCACACCATGAATTTCAGTAATTCATGCCCATTAAGTATCACAAACAAGCTAAGCAAGTTTCCTTAATCACTGGGTGTTGGGGGGGTGCAGATTTCCAGCCACATACAAGAGGAAAGGTGAGTGGAAGCTTCAGGTACTAGAGTGTTATGAATTGAATGTTTGCACACCCCCCTCTTCCCAATGCTTATATTGAAGCCCTTATCCCCAATGTGATGGTCCCTTTTTTGAATCTGGGGCCTTTGGGAAGTAGTTAGGTTTCAATAAGGTCATTAGGGTGGGGTCCCAGGATGGGTTTAGTGCAGAAAATAGGATAGAGAGCTCTCCTGCTCTCTAGAGCATTAACTCAGTGCTCGCTGTCTGTCTCTTTGACTCTCTCTCTCTCTCTCTCTCTCTCTCTCTCTCTCTCTCTCCCCCCTACATGAGGACACAGCAAGAAGGTGGCCATTTGCAAACCAGGAAGAGGCCCTCACAGGACCTAAACCTACTGGTACCTTGATCTTCCACTTCCCAACCTCCAGAACTGTGAGAAATAAATGTCTGTTGCTCATGGCACCCAGTCTGTGGTATTTGGTTATGGCAGCCTGAGTTGACTAAGACATAGGGCCATTCCCCTAATATTTAAAGTGTCCCTAGGGACAGGAGTCTAGAATCTAGAGAAATGCCAACAAACTAGTACTGGGGCAACAGAAAGCACAAATAAAGAGTGTGACCTTGCTGTAAACTCTGCTCATCTGGCAAGTCACAACCTCTCTGCACCTCAGTTTCCTCATCTGTAAAAGGGGAATAATAACACCAATCTCCTTGAGTTGTTCTGAGAATTAAATCTATTTCCTGGCACAAGTAAGTGGTCCATCAATAATCATTTTTACAATGCTGAAGCCAGGCTCCTGGAGCTCCTTTGTTACACAGGGTCTGCTAAGTCAGAAGAGAGAGAAAGATGTCGTCGACAGAGCCCTGTGGCAGTAATCAGAAGCCATGGGTTGGAGTCCCTGTTTTTACCATTTTCCCATTGTGACTTTGACAAATTTCTCACCCTCTCCAACTCCTAGTTTCTTTCATCTGTGAAAAAAATCAGTATGATGACATCTGCTCTCTATGCCTTACAGGACAGATACAAAAGTCATATTGCAGGTGCCTGCACAAAAATATTGAAAGAGGCAAATTTGTCAACATGAATTAAATACCACTAAGGACCTAAAACAATGTTTTTCAAACTCTTTTTTTGACTGTAACCCATTAGGAGAAACATTTTTTACATTCAGAAAGGCATACTCTCACTGAAAAACAAAAGCTTAATGAAATAATACTGTGACTTGAATATTTTAATTTGGTTTTCTCTTTTTTCCTTCTTTTTGTTGTGTTTTTAATGCAGATCATGCATTTCACAGGCATAGCCATGACCCTTGACTCAATGGGTATCAGAATCATCTGAAGAGCATTTTAAAAATCTGGTGCCCAGGACTGACCCACAGAGATTCTGAATCAGTGGTACGGGCGGGGCCTGGGCATCAGCATTCTTAGACAGCCAGAACTGAGCCCCACAGAACTAATGATTTCTATCTAGCTAAAACACCAGGGGGTCAATTATTTATATCCCTGTCTGCTAAACACTCTCTGCACTGGGAGGTCTCCCCACCCCCACCCTGCTGAAGCTCCACTGGTAACTGTGAGCACACTGCTTACTCATGTGGCTTCAGTGTGCTCCAGGAAAACAGGGAAAGGAATGAAGATCAAAGTGGAGCTTGGGCTTTATGGGAGGCCTCCCTTCTTCTCCCAGATGGCTGGGCAACTCCATGAAGAGCAAAATCTGGAACGGATTTGGAGGATTGCGCTACAAGTGAAAGGACCCCTATGAGAGAACTTTTTGCTTGAGTAGGAGGAGCTAAGGAAAAGTAAAGAACCCCCAGACCTCCTTGCCTGCTCTGACCCTGTAGAGACAGGGGTTTCAGAAGAGCTTGGAGATAAGTTCAGTCAAAAGGGGCTTCATGGCCTGGCTATCTCCTTCCAGCTAGAGCTGAGATGAAAGAGAAAACTCCTCCATCTTCGCTCTAGAGAGAGCTGGGGGACTGTCCTGGTCACCTGGTTGGAGTGACCTGAAGCCTATACTTAGCTGTCTGGCAGAACCTGGGCCAGAATGCAGAAGGCACCAGGATGCTGGAGGCCATCAGCCTATGTCCCTGCCCTTTCCTTGGACACAGATGGGGTCAAGAAACCTGTATTAGTTCTATACACAATTGGTTAAAAACAAAACAAAACAAAAAACCATGTCCAGTTGAGGTATATAGTCCTGGGTTTTACTAAGAGTTACCATTTACTGGGTGCCTTCTGTTTGCTAAGTATCTCATTTAATTCTACAGTATCTGTTCAGACATGCACTTTATAGATTCTCAGGTTTAAGGCACTCACCCAGGGTTGTGCATTTAACAACTGAGGGTGCTAGGATGCTAACGCAGGTTCATCCCCCACTCCAGATCCCCTGCTCTGGTTCAGGGTTTCTAGCACTGTTTACATTTGGGACTGGATAATTCTTCGTTGTGAGGGGTTGTCCTGTGCATTAGAAGGTGCTTAATAGCATCTCTAGCCTCTACCTATCAGATGCCAGTTAAATCCTTCCTCGCTCCAGGTGTGACAACCCAGAATGTCTCCAGACATTGCCAAATGTCCTCTGGTGCTGTGTGGCAGCACCGCTTCTCCTGCGCACGAGGACCACGCAGCCTAACCCGCCACGCTGCATTGTTTCCTGGAACTCGGTAAGTGCGACAACATCACCCTGTCCTACAGCGAGATAGGTTCCAATTCACCAAATACTTCTATAGCCATTATCTCCTTTCATGGCATTTGAGTGCATGGCAGGATTTAATCCTGAAAGTTAATCCACCTCGAAATTATGAGCACTATTAAGAGATCTATTATATACATTTAGCCTTCTCCAAGAAATTGAGAGAAAAGAACATGAGTGAAATTCCATTTTATCTTTGGCCCAATGAGCCACTGGGGTAAAAAAAAAAATTGCTAATGCATAGCCCTATGAGAGCACATTATGTGATTTTCTGGAGGACAAAGTCTGTTTCTTGTATATCTCTGTCTCCTGCACAAGCTTGCCTAAAATAGAGAACTCTCGCTGAACGTCGAACATTGCATGGAACACCTACTTCACAAGAGCCCTTAACTATTTGATGAAAACGAAATTAAAATTATATTCCCCCAATTTGTATCTTCCTAATTTACATATAAATTTTAATAAAATTCATATACTGAAAAAATTAATGGCAATGTTTATGGACATGCTGAGAGCTTAGTGCCAGGTTTTCTTCCCTGTCACTGAAAAAACAAGGCAGAGCAAAACTCAAGTTCAACTAAAATGAATGTTCGCCAGAGCCATCCCTTTCAACACATGCCAAGAGAACTACAGCTATTACACTGCAGTCATATTTTATTGGGTCAAGGAAAAAAATTATGGGAGAAGCTTTTACTTTTTTCCTTCAGATTGTCACTAAACTATTATACCTAATATACAATCAAAAAAGGAATGTTTGTTTTTAAAAACATCTGAATTAAAAATAAAATAGCTAGTTACAGTTGCCTTCAAAGTTGCTCTTCAAAAGCTCCTAGGAGGCCAGGAGAGTAAAAGCAAAATATTCTCATTCACATAACCATTTGCAAAGCCCAGCTGAGGGGAATATCATTACCTAGGAAATGATAAATCTGTACATGGCTTCCAAGAATTTTAAAATAACTACCAATAAACAATATTAATAACAAAACTAGCTAGACTCTATGGAGCACTATGTGCCAGGCCCTGAACTCAGTGTTCAACATGCATAAATCTTATTAAATCTTCATTCTAGTCCCATGAGGCCCATACTCATTAGTATCTTCTTTTTTAGGTAAGAAAACTGAGGCCAAAGGAGATGTAAAAACTTGCCTACACAGCCAGATCCAGGTTCGAGTGAATGATGGCTGTATAAAACTTTTGATTATATCCTGAAAAAAAAAAAAAAAGAGAGAGAGTTGAGGAAAACAGTGGAAGAGCAGGGAGATGTTCACTCCGTTCTTCACACTGGGTACCATGGAATCCCAAGACCAAAATGGATTTGCAGAAACCATTCTCTTCACCTTGCTTCTATATTGATCCTTTTACATGAAATCTCAAGTACAAGGCATTAATTATACACATATGTTAAGTGATTTTCTGGATACCTTGTATGTGTGTGTGTGAGAGAGAGAAAACAAATCTTTCTGTTTGTTTTGTTTTCTGTAAAAATGCAGTGATGAAAAGGAACTGGTAAAGAGTACATGCAAGGGAAAAGAAAGGCTTATTTCCTCCAGCTCAGTAGGCCATAAAGTACAGCAGTAAGGTGATAGGTCCAGTACTTTAACACACATATACCAGATCATAAACACTCAAAGGAAGGTGCACTAGGATCGCCTTCGATCCTAAACACACATACACACGCCTCTACGGGATGCCCATCTTGGAACTGCCAGTCCTTCCAGAGGACTCTCATCACTTTGATGGCCATACTTCCTACTACAACCTTCGCTCCCCACCTCAGCGGCCACTGTTGGCCCCACATGGTATTTGGCTCTTTCCCAGCTGAGGAAGGTTTGCCATCAGGAGGCAATTCACTTAAATGTGTTGCAAACTCTGAAGGCAGTGCCAAAGCACGAGCTTCGGAATTATTCTCAGCAATGACAGCATCACCAGAATTAGTGCACCGCTTGCCAAGATGAGGCTTTTGAAGCGGAGAAATACTCACTTGAATGTATAAATACTGGCATATTTCTTTTAACATTTGGATAAAGAATTGGAAGAATCAGCTAGCTTTATTTGCAAGTGAATAAATATTCTGCTGCAATAATGATCATGCAGATTTTTGTACAAGGTTCTGACCACCCCCTTAATGAAAAAAAAAGCTTGTCCTGTAATGGTACTTGTAAAAAGCATAAATCACTCCCCCGTTAACTTGCATAATTATTGAAGACTTCCTTTTCATGAAGAAGGAAAACAAACAAACAAACAAACAAACAAAATGGGCCAAAGGAATGCTAGTTGCCTACATAGCCCTCCATCCTCCCAGGAAGGTCAAATCTCAGCGCTGTCAGAAGACCCGGATCTACATCCAGGACAGAAGGAGCGAGAGGCAGCTCTCTCCCCGCGGCCCCCACGAAGTCTGGTAACCTTCCAATAGAGAAATCCATGTAATAGAATCCTGGGCCCTGGGTCTTCCTGGATTAGCTGTAGTACCAAACAAATTATCACACACAAAAGAAGATGGGACCAAAGACAAACAACAGAAAACAAACAAACAGACGCTGCACTGGTCATTTGTTTATCTTTATAAACACACTTGGATAGCCATCCACTGAGGTCCTAAGCAGCCCCGCTCCCTGCCAAGTGACCTGGACACTTCAGGGGTGGGTACAGACTGCGGATATTTTATGAGGGCAAAGGCAGTCTACCTTCCAAGTAGATAGCTTCCTATTAACTTTAGTAAGGGAGACCTCATCAACACAAACAAATCCAAAAACTCTACAGTACTCCAGGTGTTTATTTGGCTGAGGAATCCAGTGCATTTGTGGGCGGTGTGTTTGTGTGTGCTCGTGCACATTGCTGATTTTCCTCCAGATTTTATTCAGAAATAGCCTCTCACAGAGTACAGAGTGGGGAGCAAGTAGGACGTACGGATCTAAAAATTGCACACCCCTTTCTTATGAGTTATGCCTACGGCACACACAGGTAGATCTTAACTGTACATATGAAATCTCACTCGGTAACTACTCTTTTAAACGTAGATTCTTGTCATCTGGTCTCTGACCAAAATCACTTCTAACGCAGCTCAACAATACAGGCTGCATCAAAGAGCTCATCTGGGTCTCACCCTTGTTGGTCGGTAGCTGGGTGGCCCAGGGACCACAGCTGCCTTCGGGTCCCCGCGCCCGGTCAGCGAGGTGCCCCCCGCCCCAGTCTCCCCTGCCCAAGTTGCTACCACTCCCCGAGTTTACTGGGTGTGGAGTCTCCACCTGCCTCCTTTGAGTTGCCCAGTCCTGCTCTCTCGAGTGGCTGCTCTCTTGAGGTGCCCATAACCCCATTCCACCCAGGGGGCTGCGTTCCCTTGGCAGAGACATCCCCCGCGTCCCTGCCCCACCACTCACCCAGCGGTCTCCGGATCCCCCGCCGCAGCGTTCCATCCCTCCAACCCCCTATTCTCCATAAGGTAACCCGCTGCACCCAGGCTCTGCGCACAACTCCGCTTCCCGCGCCCACCCTCTCAGAGAAGCCCCTTCCATCTTTCCCTCGAGAAGCCGCATGCCTCGCCCCACCCTGTCCTTTCTGGGGCTCCCCTCCCTCCGGGTCCCCCTTCCGCCCCGCCTGCTTCGGGTTTCCTTTCCTCCGCACTTCCCTCCCGGGTACTGCTCTCCGCCCAGCGGAGGGCGCCCGGAGAATACCGACAGGGCACTCCCGGTTCCGCCCCCCCCCCCAGGTCTCGTACCCGGGATACCCCAGGTCGCGATCCTGACCCCTCAGCGCTCCAGGTTCGGGCTCCGAGACCTCCCACCGTCGCGATCCTGACCCGCCCCCTCGCCCTTGAGGTTGGGGCTCTGGGAGTCCCCAGCATTGGTGCACTTACAGTCCGCCCCCGGTTTCGGGTTTCTCAACCTCGCCATTCAGAACGCCCCTCCGGGCTCAGGTTTTGGGGCTCCCCTACGTCGCGATCGTGACATCCCCGCCCCGCGTGCTCGCGCCTCGGGGCTCCCCAGTGATGCCGTCCTGATCCCCAGCCGGACCCACACCGCGCTTCCCGCGATGGAACTCACTGTCGGGGGCGCTGGTGTCCGAGAGCGCAGCTCAATTGGCCCAGCCCGCAATACCACTCAGCTCCCAGCTACCAGCTTCCCGCAGGCTGCTGTGACCCCGGCCCGCGCTGCACTGGGGAGCGGCCGGGAAAAAGGGGACGGCTGGGGGCGGGCACCGCCCGGCTCCGCCCCTTCCCGGCCCCCGGGCGGGATGCGCAGTCCCGGGCACCCCCTCCTCCCACTGCGTCCCTGGCCGCCGCGGCGGAGGAAGTTAGCTGACGCCTCTTCCTTCCACCCAGGGCTCAGACCC